>JAJMDO010000005.1:53295-204518 GCA_030573635.1 Blastobotrys ciferrii | reverse complement strand
GAGACTATCATCATCGAAAGAAACTAACTATATATGGCACCGCCGGTGGAAATTGTCAAGCGGGCGAAGGTGGAGGAGAAGCTGGTGGCTGCGGAAAGGCGATGGAAGGGAAACTGTCCGCTTAAAGAACTGACCCAATTTGAATGTCATGTGCGTGAAGACGAGGTGGTCTGTGTGCCCTTCACTCGTATTTTCAAACAATGCGGCGACAGGCTATACGAAATCACAAACAAATCCACAAATGGCTAGCAGTTCTGTCACACACCTTAGTGCTCTCTATACGCATCTGAATTTACGGAGAAGTGAACCGGGGCCAGGGTAACGCTTTTCGTCGAACAACCCACACTTTTGGTTTGAAAAACGACGCCTGGTAAAATGCTATTAATTCGGCTTATAGAACAGTTTTGCTCCTGAAACAAGCAATCTAGAGGTATTTTCTGGGGGCACGCCCCCAGACCCCCCTGGCTCGCTTCGCTCAAGGCTATGGGTAGCCTTCAGTTCTTTCTTTTCGTTGGAGCCTCGCAGAGCTACGAGGGTACTGGGGGCTGGCCCCCTGCAAACCTAACCCTCAAATGGTTTTCTGGGGCGGCACGCCCCCAGACCCCCAGGGCTCGCTTCGCTCGAGGCTAGTGGTTCGTTCTATTTGTTGAAGCCTCGCAGAGCCACAGGCCCCCTGCACCCCCGTGGCGTCATCCGTATATATGTTTTTCGAGTTCTCAACTCAAGCCTGTAGCTAATCGAATGGCATCCGCGAATTTGTCCTTTTCCAAAGAAACCTCGTTGTAGCACTGCACTGTTTTTCTTCCTCTGGAAAAAGATAACATCCATCTGGATAAACCTATTCTTTCCTGAGCGAAAAGGCCTCGCAGAGCAACGCTTTTTGCCTCTTTTTCCGGAAAAAGAAGATATTCATCTGGACGAACTAATCGAACCTACATTGTGCGAAAGAGATCTAGACCACGTCGAACAATGCTCCTTGCTTCCTTTCTGAAAAAGGAACCCGATTCGCAGGATACAATTAAACTTTTTTTATTTATCTATAGTTTAGAAAGTGGAGCCTTCTGCCGGTTGCGGCAGCTTTCTGTTCACCGATGAGGCCATTTCCCTAACCGCTGTTAGTCAAAACCCTTTCATCCCCTGAACCCAACTTACCTTCTGATGTCTACGAGAATCGTCTCCATGGTGTTAGTGCGCTTCCAATTTGCCAAGCAAGGAACCCCACTCGGATCAACCTATACATCCCTATTAGCTCCCTCCTTCCTATAGCACAACCAACCATTCGTCAACCTCCAAAATAGCAATGACACTGTGTAAACCAAAAAGAACGCTTTTGGCCTTCTTTTCAACAAAATTCGACCATTTGGTTTTCTGGGGGCACGCCCCCAGACCCCCTGGGCTCGCTTCGCTCGGGTTTTGAGCAAACCAACCTTCTGCGAAGCAGAACAAACGCTTTGGCTTCTTTTCTAGAAAAGAAGAAAACCATCCGACAGGTTAGAATTCTGGGAGCACGTCCCCAGACCTCAAGGCTCGCTTCTTTCGAGACTATGGGTAATGTTCATTCTTGCTATTCGTTGGAGCCTCGCAGAGCCACGGAGATGCAGGGGGCTAGCTCCCTGCAAATCCTAACCCAGTAGTGGTTTCTCTGGGGAGTACACCCCAGACTCCCAAGCGCGCTTCGCTCGATTTTTGGGTCAGCCAACCCTCTGCGAAACAGAAATAACACTTTGCTTCTCTTCTGGAAAAGAAGAAATCGGCTAGATCAATTGGTTTCCTGGAGCATATCCGCCTCACTTGAGGGTTGAGTTCGAAAACCTCTGCAAAGTAGAACTAACGCTTTTGCTTCTTTCAGGAAAAGAAGGAAATCGTTAGACCAATCGATTCCTGGGTCCCAAGTCCACTTCACCATGTCTTCTGCGAAGCAGAACAAACGCTTTTTGCTTCTTTTTCTGGAAAAAGAAGAAAACCTCCGTTCTGTGAAAAAGAAGCAAAAGAGTTAGACCAATTGGTCCCCTGGATCCTAAGTCGATTTCGCCAAAGTCTTCTGCGAAACGCTTTTTGCTTCTTTTTTCTGGAAAAAGAAGAAAACCTCAGTTGTGTTGGTTGTGTTGGTTGTTCGGTTGGTTGATTTCGAAGGATACTTACCACACCGGTGTTCTGATCAACACAGGGGATGTTGACCTTGGTGAGGAACTTGACGACGGGCGGTTTGGCCGGATATTCAGGGCCAACCTCCAGACTCAAGCTGTAAATGCGATTCTCGTGAGTGCTGTGAGGTGGGCCCAGGATGGTGCCGTTCCAATATGTCATGTTAATGTCGTCGCTGTCGGCCAACCCAAGCGAACACGACTCCGCTCCAAGGCCCTTCTCGCCCTTCTCAAGCTCCTCCAACAGTCGAAAGCTCCGTGGACTACATGCCAATTAGCTCGATCCTTACCTTCACTAGATCCTGCCTTACATGTTGGCTGACATCCTGTATATATACTTGTGATCTTGCCGTCGCCAGCTCCCCGACCCTCAACATTGGGACCTATACTAATCCATCTCCTGCGGCTCACCGGCCGGCCTTCCATCGCAATAATTTTTACGCCGCACGACTATCTAGTATATTCATACATGCACGGTATTTTTCTGCCATTTTCTGGGGGCACGCCCCCAGACCCCCTGGGCTCGCTTCGCTCGAGGCTATGGGCAGTGTTCTGTTCTTTCTATTCTTTGGAATCTCGCATAGCCAGGGGGATGCAGGGGCAATCCCTAGCAAGATGGGTTGGGGAAGTTCAGTAAGGATTCAATAATAGATCTGGCTAGGTGATACTTAATATCACCTAACTAAAACAATGTCAATTGATCGGTCCAGTTGGGTCAGGCTGTCGTTTAAAACGTACAGGGCATATATGCAGGTTGCTGTTTTCGTAGCACCATTTGGCCTTTCTAGAGGCGAAAAAGTAACAAATACAAGAACATCCCACAGGTTACTCTTTGTTATAACCACACCAAGTTCAGGAGGATGAGAAGCATGAAGATGTGTTAGGTACAGGCCATTCAGGGGTCCAACTCTATTGCCAAGATCATACACCGTCAAAGCCAGTTTATAAGCCGGTGTGAGCTCTGGAAAAGCTAGGGAAAGAAATGGGGAACACCGTCCTATTTATATTTTTCCGCTCCTGCTGCTTACTGGTCCGTTCCAAAAATAAATAGGATCAGCTGCACATTATCAGCTTGGCATAAATGTTACGACGGTCATAAATTCTCTTAAGATCACACAATCCACTTCCTTTTTAAAAAAATGGGCACAAATTGTAATCCTACATCGCTCTACAGCTCATATACGGTGCTCTTTTCTTACCAACAACTCGCGAAGCCGACTCACCGCCCCCAGATATTCAATTTAGGTAGGTTGATCCTTCTTTTTTCCAGGAAAAGAAGCAAAAAGCGTAAGAATTTTCTCACAAGCCTGTGTGTCTGATAAATGCCACTGTTCTTACCCGAAACTCGGCGAAGCCGACCCAGGGGGTCCGAGGGCATGCCCCAAGCTATTCAATTAGGTCAGTTGATCCGTATCTTTCGAGAAAAAGAAGCAAAAAGCGTAGAGCTTTCTGCAGAAGCCCGTATATCCGATAAAAAAAGGCGCTGCTTACTCGAAACTCGGCGATGCCGATCCAGGGGGTCTGGGGGCATGCCCCAGATATACAACCTCGGTCCGAGATCTTCTTTGCATGCATGCCCAGAAATTTTTATTCTGAAATATGAAAGACAGGTTTCTAGTTGAAATTCGCGAAGCGAATACTGGCTGTTCTATAGATTGTCCTAAAGCATTAAACCAACGCGCTGAATGAGGCTAATTGTTGTACTCTATATGCTATGTTGAAAGTAGTTAAGGAGGAATGATGTTGGGAGGTGAGAGGGATCAAAACAAAACAATACGACGGGACGAGTATATAAATATGGCCTCGGTTGAATCGTCGCCATTTATAGAGCACCCGGAGGAAGAGCGGGATGTTGAGAAGAGTCCTGTGAAGGTGAGTTATTTGTGTGGTTGTGTTGTGTGGGCTTTGGGCTAATTTCGGCAGTTTAAGGGTGAATCAAAAGTGGAGGAGGAGCTGTCTGCATTGCGGTACAAGCTCTCAACGGAACAGGATGAGAGAGAGAGGGATCGACTGTGGTATGAAAACTCGATCCGGGAGCTGGAGAATAAGGTGAAGGAGGAGGGGAAGCGGGCGGACGCGTTGGAGTCGGATCAGATGTTTTTGTTCAACAAGCAGAAGGAGACTTCCGACGCGTTGGAGAAAGCTCGGAACGATCTGAATAGCGAGAAGACGCAGCTGCAAGCGACGATTAGTCAGCTTCGTGGGGAATTAGCGAATTATGAGAGTATGGTGGACGATCTGAAGAGTGAGGCTCGGAGTAGACAGAGCGAGGCTGATCGCAAGTTGAACGAAAGCGAGATGAAAAGTAAAGGCTTGCAGGATACCCTGGACAGTGTGAATGAGGATATGAGACAAATGAATGCGGCGTTGGGAGAGAAGCAGAATACCATTGTTAGTTTAGAGGAGGAGATTAGTGCGCTCAAGAGTCAGGTGATGAACTTGAAGCACCAGTCGGATGAAAGTGAGTCTATTGAGATCGTAAAACGTGAGCTTTCGCAGCAGGTGCAGTATGTGCACGAGCTCGAGGACAAGGTGGCGCATCAAGACGCCACTATCAAGTCTCTGAACGAGTCTAAACAGTTGGTGGAGATCGTACAGGAAGAAAAGGCATCTCTGGAGGCCAAGGTCCAGTCATTGGACGAGCTGCGACAACAGGTCGGTGACCTAGAGCTCAAGAACCTTCAGCTGGAGCAGGAAAAACAGCGCTGGACGGCGTTTTTGGAAAAGGAGGACAAATTCACCACACCTGAAGACGTGGTCCGTGCGTTGATGCATGAACGCATGGAAAAGTTCAATCTGATTGAAAAGGTGGGTAGACTGGAGGCTCAGATATCATCACAAGAGTCCAGCAGCACCAATGAAACTAATGAGCTCAAGAAGCTGCAGGAACAAGTTCAGGATCTCAAGGATCGGCTTGAAACCGAGACTCGGCAGAATTTGCGGCTGCAGAAACAGCGGGATCTGTCTGCTAACGAATGCAAGTTCCTGCGCGATCAGCTAAAGTCTTTTGAAACAGAGGAAACCATCTTCAAGGGAGGAAATGAGGACGACCCGAAACAGGCCCGCATCTCTGAACTTGAGAAGCTAGTCGACGGATATCGCGACGAAGTCAAGTCGCTGACACAAAATCTCCAGGAAAAAGAAGGGCAGGTCGTCACGCTGAACTCTCCTCTTCGACGGCCCAGACCGGAGTCGAGTGAGAACGATCAAGACAAGGAACGGCTTTCAGAAACACTTCGAAAGGTCCGCAACCTGCAAGTAGAACTGGAGTCTACACAAACAGCCATCTCTGAAAAGGATAAGGAAATCTCCGCCTACAAACAACAGATCGCCAGTCTCGAAGAGGCCGGAACCAAGAAACAGCGCATCCTCGAGTTTAGGGACAACCCCACTGCCCGATATGAGGCCATCAAAACCTCCCAGCTCCATGCACTAAAGAAAGAAAACGAGGACCTGCTCCTCCAAATACAAGAAAAACAACCCAACTCGCAGATGGTTCCCGTGTCCACCCTGGACCGCATTCGCGAAGACATCAAAGATCTGGAACGGCAGGTCAAGGAGCAGAAGAAAAGCAAGGACCGTCTAACAGGTGTATACCAAAAACTCAGCACCGACCTCCGACAGACAGTCTACTCCCTCCTAGGATACCAGGTGGACCCGCAACCAAACAAAAAGGTCAAAGTCAAGTCAATCTTCGCCACCTCCGACGACGAGACTCTCACCTTTGTCCCCGACCCGGCGGCCAAAGGCAGGTTTGTTGGCATTGACGACTCTCCCCTTGCCCAGGAATTCGACAACCTAATAACTTTCTGGGTCAAGGAACGCAAAGACATCCCCTGCTTCCTCGCGGCCCTCAACCTAGAACTTTACGACAGAACCACAAAGGCAGCGCGTTTTTAATATATTTATTAGTCTTTTGGCATCCAGTTTTCTGGGGGCACGCCCCCAGACCCCCGGGGCTCGCTTCGCTCGAGGTTCTGGGACTATTTATTCGATGAAGCCTCGCAGAGCAAAAGAGGTGCAGGGGGCTGGCCCCTGCAAACCGAACTCAGTAGTGGTCTTCTAGGGGCTGCTCAGACTGCTTCCTCTCGAGGTTATATATAATGCTCGGGGCTTTCTATTCGTTGAAGGCCCGCAGAGCCATGGGGGTGCAGGAAGCCAGTGCCCTGCAAACTTACCTCAGGTGTGGTTTTCTGGAGACACGCCCTCAGGCACCCTGGTTTGCTTCGCTCGATGTTATGGAAATTTTTCAGTTCTTTCTATCCGTTTAAATCCCGTAGGGCCGTGGGTGTGCTGCAATCCTGGTCCAAATATAGTTCTTCCGGTGGCACTCCCCCAGCTCGCTTCGCTCGGTGTTGTGTTCACTCTTTCTATTCGTTGAAGCCCCGCAGGGCCACGGGGTGCAGGGGCTGGCCCTTGCAACCCTGTCCCCGATGTGGTGTTCTGAGAACGCAAACAGAGGGTTGAGTTGGATGTGCTTCCCACAAGTGTAACAATGCTTTTTGCTTTCGGCTTATTTTCTGGGAAAACTGAAGAGTACGATTTGCTTGTTTTATCCTAGATACGTGTATAAGCGAGCCTTCTACATAGCAAAATTATTGCTTTTTGCCTTCTTTTTGTTCCAGAAAAAGGCTGGGAAAAGTGACGGTTTACTTGCGTAGAGATGATCATGAGCCTTCTACGACGCAAAGCAAATGTTTTTATCTCTTTTCCGGAAGATGCTAGCTGCTCTAACCGTTGTATAGATTTTGGTAGATCTCAGATCTATATTGGTATCGCTGATCACTACTATATCGGGTATGTATGACGTAGAAGTTGTGGGGGAAATCTGGGGGTAATAGTTAAGATAAAATGTACTTTCACGTATACAATTTGCTGTTCTTTGATGAGTAGAGAACTGTTTTCCCTCAAAGAATTCGAATGTTTCTTGATTACAAGACGGCATATATCTACTGATTATTGTTCTCCAAGTGAATACCTTGTACATCAGGTACTACTTAACAAGATAACCTAGCTGTAGGCTGTTGGTTAACTGGATTCACTTAATTATTCCAATTGCAATGGCGATTGATATTGGCCATAGCTAATTCTTTCTGAGACCATAAAGTCTTAGTTGTAGTTCGCCAAGGGAATTAGTTGTGGGGGTTCCCTATTTGCCAAGAGGAATGTTCCATATGACCGCTTTGAGTGAGCCCGTTCCATGATACCCCTCCCACCCCCTCTCAACCTGACCTTTGCTCTATTCCATTATCAGATTTCCTCGAGGCTTATCGGCATGTATTCCAAAGCAGCAGTTAGCCGTCCATAGACCTACTTTTGTAAAGTACCAGCCAATAACCATTCAGAGGCCATCCTCGCGAACCCTATACAACGGGAAATTCTTGGATTTTTTACATAAAAAAAGAGCATTCTTCGACGAACTATTCTTTGGGGGAACGCCCCCAAACCCCCAGGGTCGGCTTTGCCGAATTTCGGGGTAGAGTATCTTTTCTACGATCTCTGTGATGCAGTAATAATGCTTATTGATTGGTTTTTTGAGGGTAGTATATTCCTCAACATAATTGTGTATTTTACCGGTACGGTATACAAACCTCCAGGGTCCGTTTCGCGAAGCGATCGGTTAAAGAGCTTCTTTCTGCGATTTCTGCGCAACACAACTATTCTTTTTGTTTCTTTTTCTAGAAAAAGAAGAATAACAAACACAATTAGCTGTAAATTATGCGCTTTTTGTCCCTCCAGTAGATACAGGTCCTTTACGTAATACAGAAGTCTATTGAATCGATACCCCAAGGACCCCCATGCATTGCCGAGAGTTCTAACCCACGTTGCAAAATTTGGGTCTTGAGGCTAGCGGACATGACCCGGAATCCCTTTATCTACATGCTATTGCGTTCTCATCATCCCCTTCCTTCTACCTAACAACGGACCCACGTTAACCAATCCGCGAAGGAGATTTGGGGGGTTGCCCCAGAAAACCAACCGTTGGACCCAATTTAACCGAAATACGAGTCGTCGCGGGCGGAATTTCCTAATGGTCGGAAGAAAGCGGGGTAACATATAATCTATGCAGACGTTGAAGGGTATGCATGCATGCGTGCGGCTGCGGGATAAGTACCCCGTGGGGTGAGTGAGACATTGAATAAGGTCTGCATAGGGCGGGGCGGGGAAGTATAAATAACTAATTAAGGGCCGTTCCCCAGGTTTTCATATAGCACTGGTCTTGGGGGAGAATGGCTACTGTTGAAAATGAAAAGAGCGTAGGGGCTGCTGTTGATCATGTTGAAGAGCTGAAGCACGCGGACAAGGCATTGGAGATCGTCGGCAAGGAGCGCGTTGCTTTGACCGAGGAGGACAGTAAAAAGATCCGCAGGAAGACGGACAAGGTCATTCTAGCGATTCTAGTATGGGTGTACTTTCTACAGATTCTGGATAAAACTGTGCTTGGGTATGGTGCCACCTTCGGAATGCAGGAGGACACTGGCCTGGATGGAAACGAATACTCCTTGGTCGCGTCAATTGCCGCTATTGCTCAGTTGGCGTGGCAACCGTTTTCTTCGTTCCTCATTGTTAAGGTGCCTCATCGCATCCTTATGCCTGTCCTGTTGTTCGGCTGGGGTACAGCACAAGCATGCATGGCTGCCAGCTTCAACTTTGGCTCACTTCTAGCAGCCAGGTTCTTCCTAGGTCTCTTTGAGGCTGGATGCCTACCACTCTTCAGCATCATCACCAGTCAATGGTATCGTCGAGCAGAACAACCAATCCGAATCGCCGCATGGTACAGCACTAACGGTCTGGCCACGATCGTCGCAGCAGCACTCTCTTACGGCCTTGGTCATATTCGCTCACCAGTCTTGGATGAATGGCAAATGTAAGTACAAGTTCCACGTCTTTTAGTCGTCGTCGATTCTGGTTGAAGAGGGCTTCGAATTTGAGGTTTTCTGCGGGCATTTCCCCCAGGAAAACAGTACTTCTCAATGTTATGAAGTGTTCTGCTTCTGAAGATACTTCCCTTTGCTCAGATTTCGGCGAAGCTGACCCAGGGGTCCGGGGGAGTGCCCCCAGGAAACCTCCAAGATTACGGCTAAAGCTCAACTTGGCGAATACTAACGTTAGGTTTTAGCATTTTCCTGTTTGTGGGACTAGTTACGGTGATTTCGGCGCCGTTTGTATATTGGAAGTATGACAATGACATTCCGTCTGCTCGGTTTTTGTCTGAGGAGGAGAAGCCAATGGCCGTTGAGAGACTTCGAGCCAACCAGACTGGTACTGGTACTAGGGACTTCAAGTGGAAGCATGTTCTGGAAGCGTTCCTTGAACCAAAGACGTTATTGTGGGTTGGAATGGCGATGCTTTTGAACATTGGCGCAAGCGTTACCAACACGTTTGGTCCCTTGATTTTGAGTGGTCTTGGATACGACGAGTATAAGACGAGTTTGTTGAACATGCCCTTCGGAGCGTTGCAATTTATCGTGATTTTAGTAGCAAGCTACCTTGCACAGAAATGTCGATTAAAGGGTGCAATTCTCGCCTCGTTCATGCTACCAGTTATTGCAGGTCTGGCTGTGCTTTATACCATTCCTAGAGACCAATCAGCGCCTCTGTTGGTAGGCTACTATTTGCTGGCTTTTCTGTTTGGAGGAAACCCGCTCATTGTTACGTGGATTGTGGGCAATACTGCAGGAACAACCAAGAAGTCAACAATTATGAGTCTTTTCAACGCTGCCAGTGCTGCGGGGAACATTGTGGGACCACTTCTATTCAACAAGGAGGACGCTCCGCAGTATATCCCAGGTCTTAGGGCTTGTCTGGGTATTTTCGTCGCCATGGCTGCCATTGTGCTGATCCAGTGGGCTAACCTGATTCTCCTCAACAAACTCCAAGAGAAGAAGCGAGTCAGGAATGGCAAGCCCGCAAAAATGGTTGACCACTCTATGCAGAACCACTATCACGCCATCGATGAAGAACAGTCAGCAGAACAGGCCGATATCGGTAACAACGCATTTTTGGACTTGACCGACCGTCAAAACGATGAATTCGTCTACATTTATTAGTATAACTCCTTTGTTAATATATCTTCGTTTGTATTTAAAAAAGCACCACACACTCCGCAAAACAACCGGTAATCCTAACCCAGGACCAGTTCCTAGGGGCGTGCCCCAAGACCCCTGGGTCGGCTTAGCCGAGGTTTGTGTAATGTCCTTCCTTTGCGAATCAGAAAAACCACTTTAGGTCCTAACCCAGAGCCAATTTTTGGGGGCAGGCCCCCAGACCCCCTGGGTCGGCTTCGCCGAGGTTTGGGTAATGTTCTTTTTTCTGAGGATCAGAAAAATCACATTAGATCCTATCCCAAGACCAATTCCTGGGGTGCCCTCAGGCTCTCTGGGTTGGCTACGCCGAGGTCTGTGTAATGTCCTTCCTTCTGCAATCAGAAAAAGCGTTTTTGACCCTATTTTCAGAAACACCTCAGATGGATGCGCCCAGGTCAGGTCGGTAGCGTTATTTATTACTTTCTGTTTATTCAGTCAATTTAATCCGAACAAAAGCTTCAGTGACGAACACAGTAATGGAAACAAAAAAAAAAAAAAAAAAAAAAAAAAAAAAAAAAAAAAAAAAAAAAAAAAAAAAAAAAAAAAAAAAAAAAAAAAAAAAAAAAAAAAAAAAAAAAAAAAAAAAAAAAAAAAAAAAAAAAAAACCTAATTTTGCTTCGTGGAAAGCCAGTTTTATATGCTCTAAACTCGACGAAGTCGGCCGTGAGGGTATGGGGCGTGCCCCCAAAAAAGACCTAAATTTTGATAAACACTGACTCTGAGCAAAACTTATAGAACGTACTGCTTCGTCAAATAGCGATTTTCCATTCCCCAAATTCGGCGAAGCCGACCCTGGGGGTTCGGGGTCATGCCCCCAAAAGCAATCTCTGGGTTATGTTATGCACTGATCTTTAACAAATCTAGATGCTAGTTATTACGTACAAACGAAAGTTAGTTAGGAGGCTATGGCTTGTTAGACATTCTTCGGCGAAGGTTACGACCCTCTTCTAATTCATGTTCTTCGATTGGTTGGTCATCACCAGATTGGACACGTGGATTGGAACTTGCTGTGGATGCTGTGTCACTGTCTGTTTCGGGCGATAGGTTTTGTAGGATAAACTCTGGCGCGGTGGGTGCATCAAGGAGCGACATTTCTGGTTCTGGAATGAATCTGGGGAAAAAGTGTGCTAATATTGCCAGTCCAACCAGGACTGCAGGGAAACCAACAGCTGCTACTGTTTGTGTAATTGCAACCTCGGCTCCTGTGCCACAAGCTTGAACTAAAACAAAGAGATAGAGGTACTTTTTCCTGCATCGTAATAGTGGATGGTTAGGGTTGACCAGCTTTTCGTCAGAGAAGATGAAGACGATGTTGTTGACCACTGCATTTCCCATCAGACCAGTTATTCCCATGATCCAGAACAAACCTGCTAACACTGCTTGCGGAACAAGTCCTAACACTACGAGAAGCGGTCCAGACATTGTTCCAATCGTCAGCAACCCTTGAATCGTATTTGTAAACCGCTGCTCTATAACGTGGTCATTGTAATTTTCAATTTTCTTGTGCTCATGGATCTCATGCACACGGGTCTTGACCACACACAAGGATCGGGTATGAAGAGGCGCTTGTGGAATGAGGCCATTGGGCGCCGGAATACCAAGAATCCCTGCTAACCCAGTTGTCAGTCCCAATAAGAAGAAATCCCAGTGGAATCCTGCTGGCTTTTTGAGCGGAAACTCCGATGATTGCGCCATTAAAGAGGAAACATTGTGGTCGAAATAGAACAAAAACGTCAGCAGCAACGCGAATGGGATAGCCAAAAACACGTCGCTAACCGCAATGTCCCAAAAATGAATGAACCATCCATGTGTTCGTCCACCGGACGTAGCTGTTGGTGCAAACGATTTGGTCGTTGGCAACGTTTCCAGTTCAACTTGACTTAGTCTGCCTCCAAAGTGAACAAAGCCGGTAAAAAAGACCAACGTTAAAGGTGTACCATAATCAGCGAAAATCTTTCGAATTGGACTTTTAAACAACTTTGTCAGGTTGCCAATAAAAAAGGCCAAAATCCCCACAATCATCATCAACAGCGCAACAACCACGCCTAAAAATCCGGCTGCATTCCCAGTGGAGTTGAAAGCACCAGTCAGCAACTGAATTCCCTTTTGAATATAAATAATGCAAATAAAACAACCAAACAAATCACAGGAATATTTGGTGACATACCGGAGCGAATTCACCCAATTGAAGATTGCAATAATAAAATGCATAACCATCGACCATAGGCAGATCCACGCCATAAAGGGGAAATACGGCGTACCTCTAGGCACTATAATTTCATAGACAGTGTAATTGAAGATGGCAATTGGTCCAGTCACCCCGACAATGCACAGTGGCTGGCAAGAGAAAAGACCAAACACAATTCCACCCATAGAAGAAGCAAGAAGGACTTCATTCACACCATACGAATTCTTGGTCTTATCAAACATATCCTGGGCAAACGCAATGGCCGGTAATAAATTGGTGAAGTATATAAAAACCGTTGACGGGATCACTCTATAGTTTATCGCATCAGTCCAGTCAGACACAAAGTATGGCAGCCTCCCTTTCACATCTCTGTACATCCCCTTGAATGGGCTGCCAAACACCAAATTCAAGGCCTTCATAAACATCCTTCCCTGCTATTGGCAAACCCCTCCTAAAAATGAACCCAAAGCAATTGTGTCCATATATGTTATGTATACGGCTCGGAATTTCGTGCGGGTCCGCGCAAAAGTTTGGTCCCCGCGTCGGTCTTCGGTCAACCGGGCTCCGATGCTCTAAATTAATTAGTTAACTTAAATTATCTTGAAGTTAATTAACTTGCCTCACAACCGAGAGCTTGGGGGCACGACCCCAAACCCCCTAGGTCGGCTTACCAGTCCACTTGTACGAAATATGGACAGGCTTAGCGTAAAACTTTTGTGGGGGCACGCCCCCAGACCCCCTGGGTCGGCTTCGCCGAGAAGTTGAGGGAGCAATCTCCTTGTGCGAAATATGAACAGGCTTAACATACAATTTTCTGGGAGCATCCCATGACCGACTTCGCTGAGTCATTAGCATCGGTGGATTTCTAGCGCTTTGCTTGCTTTCTGAGAACAGGAAAAGGCTTAGTGTGAAGCTTTACTGGGACACCACACTTCTGCGAAGCTGAACAACGCTTTTTGCTTTTTCCGGAGAAAGAATACAATACAGCTATTTTTTCCAGTTGTGTTCGACGTTTGTCCTCCGGTGGGATAAGACGGATGTCGGGTGAAGGGATTGTCATCAAGAGTGTATTAATTGATTAAATGCAATGTAAACTAATACGGAGATAAATTAAGGAGAGAATGCGCATTGAACTAAAGGTATACAAAGGAAAAGTCTATTGGCCTAGGAGCTTTGATGGCCTGGAGAGGGTGGGACGTCGCCATCGGCATCCCAGTTGGACTTTTTAGTGCCCAAAACGAAATGAAGTTTGCCGCCATTGGCAAAAATGTCTTCGTGTGTGACCCAGTTCTTGTCCCATTTCTCGTCGTTGACCCAGAGTTCTTGCACGTAGACGCTACCGCTCTTGTCGTCGAGGTTATCGGCAGTGATGGTGAGGTCTCCGTTGTCGAGCTTCATCTGGAAGTAAGGGACAAATGGAGATGATATGAGGTATGTTGAAGTACCCGTGATTGGATAGAGGCCAATAAGGTTCCAAATGAGCCAAGATTGCATAGCTCCGGCATCAGAGTTTCCCGGAAGGCCAGTGTTGCTTGGGTTAAAGTAATTGTGGACCAGATATCGAGTAGTTTCCACGGTCTTGGATTGGCTGTTGACAAAGTTGTAGAGGAATGGGGTCAAGAAGCTTGGTTCGTTGCCAATATCAGCAAGGGCCTTGCCTCCGTAAACACCAAACATGTCATCAAGACGTTTGATGAATTGGTCCTTTCCTCCCATCAGATCAACGAGCGTTTCAATGTCATGTGGAATGCTGAAACCGTATTCAACAGGTGTACCTTCATATTCGTCATCGCCCCAGTAGCATCCAAAACAGGATAGAGGGTCATAGTTGTTGTTATTGAAGGATCCGTCGGCATTTCTCGGTTGGATGAAGCCAGTATAGTCGTATCCCTTGGCAGTGGCATCTTTGTTCCAAAGGTTCTTCCAGTTTCCAGAACGCTTGAGATACTTTTGGTAGTCCTTGTCCTTGCCTAGACCCTTGGCCAAAACCGCTACACCATAGTCGTCCATGGAGTACTCAATTGTACGGGTGACACTTCGAGAATAGTTTCTGGTAACATATCCGTACTCTAGCCAATCGGGGAGAGCGCCTCTTCCCTCCTTGGTCGAGGAGTCTGGAGCCATTGGATCATTGTTGTTGGGCGGTTGAACTTCAGCATCGTTGACAGCAGCTTTGTAAGCCTGTTGCCAGTCAACAACCTCTCCACCAATACCCTTGACGTATGCATCTGCAAGGACAATGTCGGCATTGCTTCCTCCCTGTGTCTTGCCGTTTTCATTGGCAGAACGACCATCCGGCATGAATCCCTCGTTCTCGTAAACACTGACAAGAGTAGAAACCATCTCAGCAGATCTTTTGGTGTTGAATACATGGAATAGAGGCATCAAAGATCGGAAGGTGTCCCACAAGGTAAACCAATCGTCATAGTATGGGGTACTCTTGGAAGTTTCCCACTTGGGGTTTTCGCCAGTTCGATCAGTAGGCATAAGATGAGCATTGTAAAACGATGAATACATCATAGAAGCAAGGGTAGTGTTGGACGTGTCAACATCAATCTTGTTGAAGACCTCATCAGCCCATTGCTCCTTGGCTGCACTGGAAACCTTTTTGACGTCATATTCTTTGATCTCCTTGTCAACGTTGTCGCAGGCCTTGTCGACAGACATGAAGGAAATCCCCACCTTACTGCGGACATCAGTAGTGCCTTCAGGGAAAGAGAAGATGGCTCCCAATTGATCGTCATTGTTGCCAGAAGCAGTGATGGAGGCAGACTTTTTATCAGACTTTTGGGTGCCTTTGTAAACAGTAGCACTTTCAGCATCATTCTGGAACTCTCCACAGAAGTAAATAGTCCATGGCTCGTGCATAGCCCAGCCACCTTTATAAGTTCCATAACCGGTATAGGACTTTCCGTCATCACCAACCTCAATTGAACCATTCACAAACTTTTGAGTCCAATGCTGTCTATTTGGAGCCTTCAAAAGATGTGTCACATTAGCCACAACGTGTGGTTGTCCAGCCCCATTGGTTTGGTTGTTTTCCTCCTTCTTGGAAAGGCCCTTCTTTTTCTTCTTTGTAGTGTTTCCACTTCCATCAGGGAAGGTGTATTGATACAACCCCGCATGTTCAGATGACGAAAACTCAATCTGAATTCCATTATTCAAGCTGGTCTTGTAGTATCCAACACTTCCTTGATCCGGTCTGGAACGCTCAGCTGCAATGCTAGCACCCAGGTCAAAGTCACCCAGAGTGGGCATCTGTGCCACAACACCATACTGGGGAGCACCGCCAGTACCACTCTCATGCATCATTGAAACACCATAAATTTGGCCACTCGACAAGTAACCAGCATATGGATCGTCCTTACCACCAGTGACGTCGACACCCATCTTCACCATACCGAACGGATAACTTGGACCGGGGAAAACATGACCACCGTCATCGGCGCCCATAAATACATTGATGTAATCATCGGGGTTAATTGAACGCCTACTAATTGAAGCGGATTCCGCAGTGCCCAAAAGGAACACCAATGAAGCAGTCAAAAAACCCATTGTTGTAAAGAGCCAGAGGACAGTCATGGTGAAGAAAATATAACAGCCAATACCACGCTATGCAACAAGAATCGTATCACCAATGCCAATGCTTCAGCTTTATATAGACTTAATATTTTCACGACGTTTCATGTGGGTCCGGAAACCGCTTGATGCACACAACCCAACAAACGGTTGCACATGGCACGAACAGCTAACCGCAGGCCCCATGTTGATCATTTTTACGGGATATTTCCAGGATGCATGCACGATTACGCACGGGGTCTGTAATACTATCCACCGACATGAGACAAAAATTCGAGCTTGTCACTGACCCTAAAGGAACCAAGCTGATTGGCTTTTTCTTTGCCCCACTCGTTCTATCATTTTCTTTTTTGCACTTCTTGGGGCTAAGTTATACGCCAGGAAACATTAGAAAATCAAGGTTTAGAGCACTGGAGAAAAGAACACAATGAAACAATGTTTAAACATTTCCGAATCATTAAACGGTCAGTCATGTCCCACATGTTTAAGCGAGACCCGGATCAGCATCCTAACTGTCCCTGGCTTAGGATACCCACGTTTATGCACGCACGGATCATTGTAAATCCTCAGACTTGGTTAATCGTCCGCTTGAAGAGATCATCATCTTCTCGCACACTATGACACAACTGCACGACCCACTTTTTCCAATAGTAAACATAAGCTAAGGCATCTCAAAGACACACCCGCCACCCTGTCATTGGAGCAAGGCTAAACAGATCTCAGGAACACGACCCTGAGTGGGTTGGTCCAAGCATTTGCGCCAACTTCCAATTTAGGAATGTGTCTCGTCAATCCCACATTTTAATTTTAAAGCCTACTATTGGCCGAGATCCAACCCACGACTATAAGAAATCCAAAGCTCGTGGCTCTTGAAACAGAGTTTATTTGTCCAGTTAGGGCGTCGAAAAGTATCGTTGCCGCGTAATCACGGTAATGAATAGGAAAGCAGGAACCCCTGTCGCCTGCTTCGGATTTTTTCCTCGCAGGGCATTAGCCCACATGCCCCTGCAGGGGAATATAAGCAAACCCGCCATTAGAACGTCTTTTGTTAAGCGGGCTGACGCTAACACAACTGCAGTGGAGTCCCATTATGCATAACTATCGCTGTCATAATTTGCTTTTTTTTTTTTTTGGAGCATGTTTTACCCGGCCGGGTTACCGATGGGGCTCGACTGAAGATCGGCAAACTTTATCTCAGATAGAAGAGAGAAAGCTTTGACCTTACATTGGCATTCTGGATAAGTCAGCTGCAAATAACTGTCCTTGTGCTCTATTTCATAGAGTGGGAGAATGTTCTTCAAAGCTGAGGCCTAGAGCGTTAACGTACCTCGACCCACCTGTCGGTTAAGTATGGTTTATTGTTCCGGACCCACAAATTTCATCCTGGGGCTATTCTTAGTCCCGAGGTAACATTTTATGCCTCTGGAATAAACTCCAAAGTTGTATGGTGTAATGTTATATGTAAAGGCTGGCAACCGGGCCAAGTATTTGCCTGAAATAGTGGTTTTCTCGAGAATTGCCGTTGCATTTTCAGCTTCCTGAAGTACAAATATCCAACTCGCAAAACTTACACGACTTCCAAACATGGAGATAAACGGTACCTCGACCGTTTTCTGAAACACCGTTTATCATGCACGTTTGTTGGTTCATGCACGAAGCAAAAGAAACGTTGGACAATGAAAACATTTAAAACAATCAAAGTTTAACTCAATACTCCACACGTAGGAAAAAAATTTATAAACCTTGCTCTCTCAACCGCTTAGCTGCAAGGATATCGATGGATGAAGAGGTTGAACGCCGATCAGCCTGACGAACTCACGTAGCGATTGCAGGGGCTGGTGGCTCTGCTAGGCTTCATCAAATAGAAAGAGCAGAACATGTTACCATACCTTCGAACGAAAGGAGCTCTGGGACTTAGAGCGTGCTCCCAGAAAGAATTTAATCAGTTCTGGGTTAAGACTTCACGGGGGTAGCACGGCCATGCGGCCACTAGAGAATACGCACTGAAAAGCCGTAAAAGAAACACTACATATAGTCTCGATCGATCCGGCACCGGCCTATAGCTATATACGGCCGCGATACTTTTGAAACAGCGCGCATTACTAAGTCAGCATTATAATTGCTGATATCGGCATACTTAATTTCATGTGCACCAGCAACGCTGTTTGAGTGATTCTGATTGAATAGACTTGTATCATGCATGTAGAGCGATTGTTAGCATCAGTTTTCTGCATATGGACTCAGGGTTTCTACACATATAGCATTTGGCTGTGACACGTATACGTATACGTATGTTTTGTGTAACATGCTTGCCGCATAGTTGAACACAATGAGCAGCTTGCGCATGCTAGGACGCAACATACTAATGTAAGAGTTTGAGTACACCATTGACGTGTATGTGTACTTTTCTTGTATTTTTGATCGAACTCGCTTAATAGTTCATGAACTGTGTTTATGTCACTGGCATCAAAAAAGTACGCTTAGTTTTTGGTTTGGGCTCGTCTGCTATATATTTCGGTTATTATTAAACGGTATTGCAGCTGTAAAGTTCCTCGGTCTCCATTTGATTTGTGGTAACGTTGAAAATTACTTTAATTTTTATTCTACCAATTCTACCACTACTTACAAATGTATTCAACGTACCCCTTTCTTAATAGTTGCCATTCTGGTTTTCCTATCTCTGTCACGATATTGCGATGGTTGAGCGCGTTGTAGCCTCCGCTTTTTCTTATCAATTTCTAAATCGCTCTGCACAGCATATAGTTCTTTAGTCTCTTTTCTCCCACGGCTTGGACGTCCTTTATGCCCTTGTTCAATAAGCAAGGACCCATGATTAAGACCGTCTGTAAATAGTTCTTTAACTTTTTTACCAGCACCGTTCATGAAACTGAAGCCCTCATTATCAATACTAGTACTGGAAAACAAGAATTCATCAACATCCGAAGTACTAGTAAAGTGGACACGCCGGCCCATGGAGTGCTCTGTCATTCGGGGTATCGCTATGCTAGCTATATAGAAGGCTTTATGGCCATTTCAAGTGTATACGTACATATGCATATATATATGGTATATACGTACCCGCGGTAGTCTCGCTCGATCTATATACGTTTACTGCAGCTGGTTGTATGTATGCATATATATGGCTGTAATTATTATATATATATATATATATTTAATTCTCGCACAGGTATACCGTCCTAGGCCTGCCGCTCACGGTCGTTTATTTGCCCATTTGAACCAAATACCTGCCAGAGGGACAGTTGGTGAGATGTCCAGTCCTAATAAGCTAAAAACCTGGTTACTAATAACTATCATATCACCTAGCTACGACTTTATCCAGCAGACTGAAGGGCCTGGTAAAAGTACGAAATCGCCAGTCACCCGAGTTCGACTCATTCGAGACTATGAATACTAGTTTGTTGTTTTTTGTATTTGTCGAGGCCTCGCAGAGCCACGGGGGTGCAGGGGGCTGGCCCCCTGCAATAAGGATCACTGGGGACGGTTGCCCGGGCAACCGGTCGGGACTTTACAGGGGTAAGTAGACACCACTAGAACTTGGATCTGGATCAGATCACATTTAGTATGGGCAAAAATGAGGGAGACAAGGAAAATGATTCTCCCAGAAAGAATATCTCGTTCTTTTCGACGGAAGTGCTGTATCCAACGACTATCTTAACGTCATCTTTTTTGGGTGGATTTTATCTCTATAGAATGTACTTCCGG
This sequence comes from Blastobotrys ciferrii, assembly GCA_030573635.1. NCBI lineage: Eukaryota > Fungi > Ascomycota > Dipodascomycetes > Dipodascales > Trichomonascaceae > Blastobotrys > Blastobotrys ciferrii. The sequence continues at coordinate 184,797 of JAJMDO010000005.1, read as the reverse complement.
CGGATACCCAATTCAAGAAGGATTCCAGATTATTTCTTTAAACGACGGAAAATGGTTGGACGGGTGACCTCTGTGGGCGATGCAGACAACTTCCATTTCTATCACACCCCTGGGGGTGTGTTTGCAGGTTGGGGATGGTTGAGGCATGCGCCGGTGAACAAAAGAGGCCTTGGGGACCAGACTATACATGTCAGATTGTGTGGAGTGGATGCGCCCGAGGGGGCACATTTTGGAAAACCCGCTCAGAAATGGTCCGGTGAAGCTCTACAATGGCTACGAGGAACATTGCTTGGCAAACGGGTTGTGCTCCTACCGCTTTCTAGGGATCAATATCAGCGCACAGTTGGCGAAGCTACCATATGGACTTGGTTAGGTCGGCGTAATGTCAGTGCAGAAATGCTCAAAAACGGCTGGGCAGTAGTGTATGAAGGCAAAATTGGATCTGAATTCAACGGGAACGAAGAATGGTTCCGCCAGTTGGAAGCCGAGGCAAGAAAGAAACGCATCGGCATTTTCCAGGGCAAAAAGAAGGATTTCATATCCCCAGGGCAGTTTAAACGATTGCATAGATGAACAATGTACTAATGGCTTTTATCCTGCGAAGTTTGTCCCCGTAGCTATAATATTAATTGGTATGTTGCCATATCCTGGACCATCAGGACAGAGCACAAAGACAGAATTAATCCCCCACCCCACCCTCTCTCAAACATGCACCTGTTCAGTCTCTCGCGAAGCGAGCCCTGGGGGTCTGGGGGCTTGCCCCCAGTAAAACTACTACTGGGTTAGGTTTGCAGGGGGCTATCCCTGCACTCCCTTGGCTCTGCGAGGCTTCAACGAATAGAAAGAATAGAAGGCTAATAAACTGATTAAATGTCAAATGAATAGAAGGCTACCCATAACCTCGAGAGAGTCTAGTTCTAACCCTATCAAATATTCGAACTTTCCTAAATTTATTGGAAAAGAAGCAAAAGCACTAGTTTCGCTTCCAAAGGAAGACGGACCACTACGGCGAAGAATTGATTATGCCTTGTGAGAACAACAATGCGTAAGGCTCTACAGTCGTCGTTCTTGGTTAGGATCACAATAGATGGTACGTTATAACTTAAGATTTTGTTTGTTGCTAACACCTCATATCGATGCCTTTGCGTTTTTCGCGCTCACGGAATTCAAACATGGCTTGGGCTCCGACAAAGAGACAGCAGGTTGACACAAAGATGTACTTCAAACCGTCGGCAGTCATTACCATATCATGCAGCATTTGTTTCATACCATCCAGATGAACGCAAAATCCAATCAGATTTGCAATCATCATCATCCAAATGTTAGCCACTGCACCAATGGCACATAGATGGCGATAGACAGGTCGATCACCCCATGTTTTCTTGGGGAATGCAAAGGTTGCAAGGACCTCTGGAATAATGAAGAGCACCACCAGCCAGCCCCAGAAAAGAAGATGCAGTTGAATATCGTGCCAAATTGCCACAAATGTAAACACAATGAGAGAGTTCACTATGGGCCGTTTCGATCCGCCCAAGGGGATGTAAATATAGCGAAGTACCCAGCGATTGTAGCTTCTATGCCAGGAACGCCAGAAGGACATTGCACTATAGTTATTGTTCACACAGCGAATCATATTTTCTGGAGCATCAATACCATCTATCAGGGCCCACAACCTGAACAGTCTCCAGGGTATTAGCAACTTCAGCCAGATCACATTCAAATTGAACAGGGCGATCATACTGATTTGGAACGGCGAGTCCCCTTCCCAGGCACGTCGTTGAGAGATGGCAACGACATAGGTGTAATGCAATAGAAACTCCATAGTAAGGAAACAGAACACGAACCGCACGGCGTATTTCTTGATAAACCTTTGGTTTATAGTTGGAAGCGGCGTCTCACTCTGTCGTATAAAGTCGTTGAACGTTAGAATAGGTCCTGCTAAATACAATGGAGCGTAGATAGCATAGGCCAGATAGTTCCAGAAACTGTATTTGCTTGTATGCATGGGAACCCGAATGCGGTCTCTTTCCGGTGTACTAGTACTCGGTGTGGCTGGACCAGGTTTTGCCTCATCACGGGATTCAAAATAATCAACATTAAAGCTGACCATTCTTAACATGGTAAAGTTGAAGTTGACATCCCATCTTTGCATCAAGCCTCCAAGTTTTACGTCATAAGTTTCCAATTCCGGATGCACCAGCTTCAACGGATAACCCTCTGTCAGCTCGTTCAAGAAGAGTATGCCAATGCCAAAAACCCAAGTAAGGATATATGCATAGCGACGATCCTGAATCCTAGAAATGCCAAAGTTGAGTACCAAGATCAACATAATCTTGAACATGCCAATTCCGTATAACCCCGTCAGAAACAGAATTGAGAATACAACATCAAAACTTAACCTTGAAACACCAGCGAAATCTGCACATTGTCTAAGGCCCAATTGAGCAATAATAACACCTACCAAATAGGGGAAGTTATTTCTAAACCCGGAGTATTGAGCATCAGAATTATCCACCAATCTACCAAACATCCACCCCGGCTCCAACAAGTCAGAATACTTTTCAAAATTTGGATTGCTCAGACTACTACTATCCATGGCAGCCTTAAACATCAATGGTACAGCAATTGCAAAAACCACACCATACACATAGAATTCCAATGTTCGCCATCTAACTGGCCCGGCCTTCTCAACAGTCTCCTGCCGCTTCTTCTCATCAGCTGGAGATTCCAGCCGTGAGTCCAACACCTCCACCGACAACAGCGAGATCAAACTACTCAATCTCCCCATATAAATAAAATGCTAGTCCCCTTCGATCTCTGACCATAGTCTCCACTTCTGTACGTGGCTTTAACCCATCCCTTCCTACGCGCGTTTCTACGCGCGATTACCCTAACCCGATTTTTTACCTTCTCACTGATTGGCTATATCGAATCGTAATTATTCTCGACAGAGTCTAGGATACATTTCAATTCCAATTACAACAATTACCTTTTCTATTGCGGAACATGAGGTCTCCTGTAATACTATTTCATAGCTAGGTTCTGGGGGCACGCCCCCAGACCCCAGGGTCGGCTTCGCCGAGTTTCGGGTAGTCCTTTCCCCGATGCTTATTGTTCTTTTTTCCTTCAAAGAATACCATTAGACAACAAATCACTCCGTGCAGGAACGTGGTCCTGAGAGGCTTTAACCAATAAAAAGAAGGGATCACTACCCATAACCTTGCGCTAAGCGAGCCCAGGGGGTCTGGGGGCGTGCCCCCAGAAAACCGCTAGTGGGTTAGGGTTTGCAGGGGGCCAGTCCCTGCACCCCCATGGCTCTGCGAGGCTTCAACTAATAGAAAGAATAGAACACTACCCATGGCCTCGAGCGAAGGGAGCCCTGGGGGTCTGGGGGGTGTCCCCAGAAAACCACTAGTGGGTTAGGTTTTGCAGGGGGCCGGCCCCCTGCACCCCCGTGGGTCTTCGAGGCTTCAAGGAATAGAAAAAAAGAACTCTACCTATTACCTCAAGTGAATCGAGCCCAGGGGGTCTGGGCGCATGCCCTCATAAATAATTTCTGTTTTCTAGGGTAAGTTGGTTTTCGAATAGATCCGACGTAGAAGTAAGGATTACCCCTGAGAAGCGGAGATAGGCTTGTCGGGCCGATTGGGATAAATGGGATTTTTCGACCCCATAATTTTTTCAAGCATTTAAATATCGGTGGACATGAGCGACGAGAGAAGACCGAATCCACCTGGATGGGTTCCGCCTCGGGCACCGTACAATCCATATGATCCTACAGATTTGCGACCACCGGAAGGGTACCCTTCGGAGTTTAAAAGTCCTGGAAAGGAGCGTTCATGGAGCATTGCGCCGAAGGAGCCGTCTAATTATCGAACTGTCAAAGACACATTAAAAAGGATGCAATATACGCCTCGTCCGTTGAGTGAGCTATATCCTGGGCAATATAAGGTTCTTCGACGGACACAGGGACATCCGTTTGAAAAGGGTGTTCGCTATTCCTCGATGATCCTTGGGACTTCGTTAGTGGTGTTCGGAGTCTTTTTCTATAGATGGAACGATGGTTATGACCATGTATTCAGTGAGCCATATCGCTGGCAATTGAAGCTTCGAGACAAATATTTTGGAAACTTGACTGAACAACAGAAGGAAGATTTAGAAGGTAGACAACGAGGGTTTTCTAAGACTGCTAAAATGCAGGACGAAGGACGATATTCTCCTGCTAAAACTCAAGAAGATGAGAACACAATGCAACGACCAATGCGCAACCACATCATTGAAGCAGAGCGAATCCGTCAAGAACGTGAGGAGGCTATTCTCCGTGCTGTTGACATCGCCGAGGAACAATTGAAGAAACAACAGTCTGGAACAGCCGGCAAGAAGTCAGGAGGCGGTTGGTTCGGCTTTTAACACATCTTGTATATAGTACTAACGATTAAAATATCACAACACCAGTTTTGCAACATGAATGATCTATACAATCTGCTTTGCAAAATTCTGCATAGCTACCCATTAACAAACGCAGGGAACTAAAATTTGTATCCCAGCTTCACAAAGATTACAATTAGGTGTATATTGAGCCCTCGAGGTTATGGGTAATGCCCTATTCTTTCTATTAGTCGAAGCCTCGCAGAGCCACGCGGGTGCAGGGGGCTGGCCCCCCCGCAAAGCCTAAACCAGGTGTAGCTATCAGGGGGCAAGCCCCCAGACCCCCTGGGCTCGCTTTGCTCGATGTTATGGGAAAACTTCTGCGAATTTTAGTCCTTTCATGAGGCGTGTCCAAACTTGTTTCAGTGAATCGGGATGAGACTTCTTATTCTATATATTTATCCTGTAACAGCTATTATCCGGCTAAGCTCATTCAAAAGGGCCAGTATAAACAATTGCTCCTAGCTGTTCTCCACTAAGATTTAGGGAGATTCTTCCCTGTGAACATGGGCTACTCGTAATCCGCGAAGCGGACCCCGGGGGTCTGGGGCGTGCCCGCAGAAAAACACCTATATAGCCATTTACCAGCTGTTTTCAGGCAATGAGCCATTGGTTCATCGGTTTTGTTCAGAGTACTGAAAGTCAGTGAAAGACAGTTGTGCATGTATGCGTGCGGCTGAAGTGGCTGGTTTAACGGATGCCAAAAGAGGAATGATCCGCGCATTGCGCGCATAATGTGCTCTTTGTGTCTAGACAGAATTGATAAGCCGAAGCCGAGGATTTATTTCTGATCTCAACATTTAGACAGGGCAGGATGGCGGTTCCGTTTTTGGGGAGGTTGAAGGGCCTAGAATGGCCGATATTGATGTTTTCGCTGCTGCTAGTGGTGGTGGAATCTGTATTGTCATTCATTACACTGTTGCTCCCATCGCCGGTGATAGGACTATTTGATAAACTTGCACATGAACTTTTTTCCCTGGTTCCAGAGTCCTCTAAATTAACAGATGATCCAAAATTGGACAAGCTGGTGAAGGAGGTATCTGATGCTCCGGGGTTTGTGGAATTGTGCAAAATATTCGGCTACCAGGCAGAGGAACATATTGTTAAGACATCTGATGGGTTTTTGTTAGGGATTCATCGGATTGGTGGACCGAAGGGGTCTAGTTGGAGGTCGTATACAAGGCAGAATCGGCCGGTGGTGTATATGCACCATGGTCTGTTGATGAATAGTGAGGTTTTCGTGACCAACGTTGATCCGAAAAAGTCCATTGCATTTGCCTTGGCTGACTTGGGGTATGATGTCTGGTTGGGCAACAATCGAGGGAACAAGTATTCAAAGAAGCATTTACACAAGGAGCCCGGTGATAAGGAATTTTGGGATTTTTCCATGGATGATTTTGCATTGTACGACATTCCGGACACTATTGACTATATTCTGAAATACGTCCATCAGAAGGATCTTTGCTACATTGGATTTTCTCAAGGATCGGCTCAAGGATTTGCAGCGTTGTCAATCAACCCACAACTGAATTCCAAGATACGGCTGTTTATTGCATTGGCACCAGCCATGGCACCACCTGGGTTGCGGAACAGGATAGTCGATACATTAATGAAAGCCACGCCGTCTCTCATTTATCTATTTTTTGGAAAGCGATCCATTTTGCAGTCAGCTGGTTTCTGGCAGAGCATTATGTATCCACCGGTTTTCATCAAGGTGATTGATTATGCAATTGACTTTCTGTTTAATTGGAAAAGCCGCAACATTTGGTATCCTCAAAAGCTGGCTTCATACGCACATTTGTATTCTTATACTAGTGTTAAGAGTGTGGTACATTGGTTCCAAATCATGCGCAGCGGCCGTTTCCACATGTTTGACGATGATGTCCAATCACCGCTAATGTACGACCCTCGCACCTACAGGGTTGCTCCATTTCCCACTCAAAACATCATGTCACCGGTTGTTCTCATATACGGCACCTCTGATTCCCTGGTGGACATCAACGTGATGCTTGCTGAACTCCCCGAAGGAACGGCCCATGTCGGTGTGCCCAAATACGAACATTTGGAAATAATTTGGGGAGATAATGTCGACAAGCTCGTATTCCCCTACGTGCAATCTGCTCTTAACCGAGTTGTCGGCACTCCTAATGAAAAGACACTCACCACAACTCATAGACTCCTCCCACCCGCAGACAAAGCTAGAATCTCAGAAGCGATTGAAGAGACAGAGACATACGAAGATGCCCTCGATTTCGAAATAGAAGAAATCACCAGACGCAAAAGCTTGTATTTTACTTAGTACATACCCTGTTTAGTGCATGTAACTATGACCTTAACCGAAGCAATTAACTATTTGTTAACTCTCTTGCAATTAGGATTGAGGCATGCCCTTACCACGAAGATATAGGATGTTCGGATAGTGGCAACTACACACCTAGAGCTCTTTTTCCAGAAAAAGAAGCAAAAAGCGTTGTTTTGCTTCGCAGAAGATAATCCCATACCAAACGCTCGATGCGGCCGATTAGGAGGATCTGGGCCCCTGTTGCCAGAAGTCAGTCTCAGAGATAGTGACGAGGTTGTTTTATAGTACACAACAGAAAAGGCTTTGGGGCTCCGTGCAATCCTAGCCCGGAAGTGTTTTCTGGGGGAAAGCACCCGGACCCCTGAGCTCGCTTCACTCGAAGCTAAGAGTCAGGTTTATTCTTTCTATTCGTTGGAGCCTTTCAGTGCCACCGTGTATCCGGGGGAAGTGCTTTTCTGGGGGCCAGCCCCCAGACCCCCAGAGCTCGCTTCGCTCGAGGATATGGGCAATATTCGTCCTTTTATTCGATGGAGCCTCGTAGAGCTACGGGGGTGCAGGGGGGTGGCCCCCTGCAAATCTAATCCCAGTAGTAGTCTTGGATTGAATAAAATCACACAGCTTAGGTGAATATACAAATTTCAAAAAATAAGGTGCATGCATGCACTGGAAAATCGGGGCTCCGACTTCGCGGGTGTTGGGACAGGATCCTTCGTCGGTCAGTCAAAAGCAGCAGCAGCATAGTGGTTCGGTTTGGAGATGTTTCTGTGCAAGTCTTTACAACCTGCCTGTGTGAGGACTGAAGATGGAGGCATTGTGGGCCTCGGACAGATTCATCAAAGTCTGTTGACTTTCATGCCAAACGTTCGAGTGCTGGTCGATATGGGCTGGAATAGCGATCTAACGTTAGACCTAGAATATTTGAAAAAGTAAGAATTGTATTGGTCAAGGCAAAGGAGACTCCAGAAAACGGCTATAGTTCATTTTTCCTCGTTTTTTTGGACTGTTGAGAGCCTGGTTCCCTGGTTAAGGAATCAGAAGGCAGATACATCTAGATCAACGCGATAATGGGGCCTGGGGCAGCTATTGGCTTCACGGGGTCTAGGGGCCATACCCCAGGAAAAAAGCAGTTCTGGGTTAGGATTGCAAGGGACAAGAGTCTCCCACTCCGTGGTTCTGCGACACTCAATCGAATAATGTGCTGTTCTGATCAAAGCAGCGCGTTCCATGATCTGGTCCGAACTGTTTCTATGTATGAACCTGCCATGCTTTAGAGAATGGGTATTAGTGCTTATAAAGCTGTATCAACCTGTACTCCGCGAAGCGGACCCGGGGGTTTGGGGGCGTGCCCCCAAAAAGCCAATCGAGTCGTGGTGCTTGTAGGGTTACTAACAGTTGAATTTAGGGAGTTGGAAACAATTGACATGATACTGTTGACACATCCAACTATATCACATTTGGGTGCTTATGTTTATTTGTACAAGACAGCACCTGAATTGTTTGAAAATATTCCAATCTATGCGACTCTTCCGGTTATTAACATGGGTAGAATGGCAACTATGGACAGCTACAGATCTGCGGGGTTGTTGGGCCCTTTGCTGGATAGCCAGGTCACTGTTAATGATGTTGAAGAAGCGTTTGATAAGATTCATTCCCTTAAATATTCTCAGCCGTTCACACTTGGGGGGAAATTGGAAGGAGTCACAATTACTGCCTTTAATGCTGGTCATACACTGGGTGGTACTATTTGGAGAATCCAAAAGGACCATGAGAGTATTGTATATGCTGACGAATGGAACCATGCCAAAGACAGTCATTTGAACGGTGCCTTTTTGCAAAATGGGAATTTTATTGAAGCTTTGAGCCGGCCAACTGCTTTGATCTGTGGATCTAAGATCAGTGAGCCTTTCAAAGATCGAAAGGATGCATTGATTAAAGACATCAAGCGGACAATTTCCAAAGGAGGTACTGTGTTAATTCCAACTTCAAGTGGTGGTAGAGTTTTGGAACTGTGTCATATTTTGGATGCTCACTGGCGAAAAAATAAAATGTCTGCACCTCTGTTGTATTATTCTCATGTTGGTAAACGAACAATGTCGTATGCGTCATCAATGTTGGAATGGATGAGTTCATCAATTATTGACGAGTGGCAGGTCCAGAATAACTCTCCGTTTGATACCAAGCATCTCAAGGTTATTACAGACCTGAAAGAGTTGGAAAAGATGGACGGACCTAAAGTTGTTTTAGCTTCTGGTGAAGCAATGGAAGTAGGATTTGCCCGTTCTATTTTTGCATCTGTTTGTGATAATGACGCGTCTACAATCATCTTAACTGAACGTCCGGGATACGGCACATTGTCCGATATGTTGTACACATTGTGGAAAGAAGAACGGGGTAAGGACAAGACTGAGCCCTACAACCTTCAGCTTACTACAAAGATTTCTTTATCGTACAATGTTGAGCAACGCTTGGATGGCGAAGAATTGGACGAGTTCAATGAAATGATTCGAACGGAAAAGGAGAAGCAAAACCAAGAAGAAAAACAGGCGTTGATGGAGATGCGAAGTAAAAATATATTGGAACAAGAACAAGACGATGAGGAATCGTCAGACGAATCAGGGGATGAAGGTGATTTGTCAGATAAGATGGATTTGGAAGTTTTAATTTATAAGGATAATGTGTACGATTACGATGTCCGAGGATCTGCTGGAAAGAACCGAATGTTCCCTTTTACGAATAAACGGCGCCGAGTTGATGATTATGGTGAAGTAATCAAGGTTCAAGATTTTATCCGAGCCAATGAGAGACCTGACGGTAACGAAAGCAGCGTGAATAAGGATTCTTCTACCAAGATTGGAGAAACCAAAAAATGGTCTCAGGAGGATTATGGTGGGGAGACTCAAAAACTAGACAGAACGTCTGAAAAGGCACAAGCAGTCAAGATTGTCAAGACTGAGGAAGAACTCAAGGTTTTGTGTTGTGTGAACTTTATTGACTTTGAAGGATTGGTAACTGAACGGTCAATGGGTATGTTGATTCCACAGATTCGCCCCAAGAAACTCATCATGTTGCCTGGCGATTCGGGAATGTCAGTAACTGAAGAGTTTTATAAAGGCTTGGCACAAGATGGAGCTGTTGAGGAAGTCATCCGAGCACCGCCAAACCAGGTTGTCAAGGGAAGCATGAACTCCTATCCGTTCTCTGTTCGTATTGCCCCTGAATTGGAGGGGCTATTAAAATGGCAAAAGATCTTGGGAGATTACTCTGTGGCTCATATCACTGGAAAACTTGTTTTTGATCAAGATGAAGAAAATGGCCAAGCCGGACAACAATCTACCTCCACAGAAGCTTCGGAAGCAGATCAAAAGGATGCTGACGGAGATGTCGAGATCAAAGAAGAAGCAGCCGATGGTCCAACTACCAATGAATCCGAATTGGCAAAGGAATACAGTCATCTGAATAAAAAGATTAAGATGATGCCCCTGGAGACCGCCAAGGAGCTTGCAGCCGCGCCGCGATCCGATCCCCTATTGGTGGGAGACATTAAATTAGCCGAACTTAAAAAGAAGCTCATTGCTCATGGACATAAGGCAGAATTCCGAGCCGAGGGTGTATTGGTTTGCGACGATAAGGTTGCTGTAAGAAAAACAGGTGAGGGTCGTTTAACCATTGAAGGCGGCGTTAGCTCAGAGTTTTATGAGACCAAAAGTGTTGTTCGAAACCTCCTTGCCATTGTTTAACACCCATTCTACAGTCAGTTGAGTGCTGCAGGGGATGCAACCATTCAGAAGAGGAGAGTGTATTATTCGATGATTGAAAAGAAATTCCATGTCTACGATATACTTTTACCAAGACTCTTGCCCATAATATACAACTAAGTTAGTAACCAACCGGGTATTAATCAAAATGTCTATATTAGAGCCGCACTTACGAATATGAAAAATCTATATAAATGGGTGGAATTTCACAAAACAACAAAGCTATCTTCAGCGCTATTAAAACTTATCGACATGGTTGCTATCACTAAAATTGTTTCCGCACTCGCTCTAGCCCTTCCTGCAGCCAATGCTGCGGCCTCCAGAAAGCAAGAAAGCTCCAGCAGCGGCGGTAACTTCTACCTCGGACAGGCGTCTGCATTGGTTGTTAACTTTTTTGCAAGCGCCAGAGCCGATGGCGTCCCAGAGGAACGTGCCTCATCCGAGGCTGGACATGTCTTCACCGAAATCTGGAACTTCCCCCAGTTCCAAAAGATTGCAAGCGAGGTTGTAGAGGCTGTCCCCAAGGGAATTGACAAGAAGCAGATCAAAAAGTTTGTTGAAGATGCCGACAAGGCATTTACCGAGTTCAGCAACGGACCAAACTATCAACCATTGACCTCTTACTTCAAGAGTGTTACTACCGACTTTGACACCAACAAGATCCTTTCTATGGGCAAAAGCATCATTGATCCGTACACCGAGAAGGCTAAACCCAAGATTTCCTCCTTCTTTGCCGATCCAGAGGGCAAAGCCATCCATTCTACAGTCTACAACCTTGGAAAGCACATTGCTTCAGATTTTGGTTACGGGGAGCTCTACAAGTCCGTTCCACCACCAACCTTCTAAGCTTAAAAAAAAACACAACATTTCTCCCTATTTTCTTTATTTCTACTTTTTTCTTACCATTTTAGTTAAAAAAAGAATTAAACATTTTTTCATTTATATCGAGCCCAGGGGTTCTGGGGCGTGCCCCCGGAAGGCAACACCTGAGGCCAGCCCCCTGCACCCCCGTGGCTCTGCGAGGCTTCAATGAATAGAAAGAGTAGAACACTACCCAAAACTTCGAGCGAAGCGAGCACAGGGGGTCTGGGGCATGCCCCCAGAAAACAACACCTGGGTTAGGTTTGCAACTGAGGCTCATAATTACTATTGATGTTATCGGACCGAGGTCCGATCAAGCCTTATCTTTTGGTCCTTCGATCACCAAAGGATGCATAAAGCATAACTTACAGATCGATGGGAACACGACAGGCTAATCTAACTCCTAAGGATATTTATCTTATACTTTACAATACCCTCTGTGGTGGACTGTGGGCACGGGTACTAGTCACGGTGTTGGCAACACCTGTGCCGGAGGCCTACACAGAGCTAGAGTACTGGACAAGATGGACACAATCTATCGCAATATTAGAAGTGTTGCACGCTGCTATAGGTAAGTCAATCAATAGTGTTATCAGTCTCTTGGGATATTAAGAAAGGAATAACGTGGGCTCTTTTCTTCTGAAGAACTCATTTCTCTTCTTCAACCAGATTAGTTCTCCACAGTCTATCAGCAAATCCAGATATGACAGACTACATTCTTCTTCAGGGGGTTCTTTACTGGAAAAGAGGAGACTATTTTTTTGAACCTTTCTTTTGGGGGCACGCCCCATACCTTATTGGTCGGCTTGCCGAGTTAGGGTTAATGCCACAACCGACTACACTTTTTGCTCGTGAGCAAGGAGTAGATTATTCTTTCACTCTTTTTGGCTTTCACGGACCAATTTGGTGATGAGATTCTCTATAAAATGCGTGAAACATTATTCACTAGAGATCAATGGGTTGTCTCTCGTCGACTCGCTCCGAAACCTTAAGTGAAACATTGTTTTGGATAAGATAACACTCTTGGGTGGAATTCTTACTAACCAGTATAGGTGTGACAGAGGCTCCGGTTTTTACAACTTTCTTGCAGACCTTTGGTCGTTGTGTGCAGGTTTGGGTCATTGATTATGGCTTCCCTGAAGTTGTGGACGGTTCATTTGCGTATTCTAGTATGTTAACTGTCTGGTCCTTTGCTGACTTAGTGAGGTACACATATTTCGTGCTCTCTCTAAGTAGCATACCCGTACCAAAAGCTTTAAGATGGTTGAGGTAAGTCAAAACGATTAAAATGCACAGAGGATGGCGCTAATCCGCAGATACACTGTCTTCATTGCGCTCTACCCGGTAGGAATAGGTTCAGAATGCTGGCTCATTTATGGAGCTTCCAAGGTGACTGACAGCGTTCCCCTCACCGTCCTCTTTTACTTCTTCATTTTCCTCTATATTCCAGGTAAGTCTCATTTGCAACGTATTAACGTTATCAACTAACCATATTTAGGAACACCTGTGATGTATTCATATTTACTCAAGCAGCGTCGCAAGGCTCTTGGATAGGGTGTACCTTAATAGTCTTTAATTTAATTTCGTCGTCGGGTCAATAATGTTCTTTTTTAAAAAAAGAACCAAAAACAGTAGCTCTGCTAGGCTATTTAGATCGTTGAACCAGCTAGTGTTTGCCCGTACTAATGTTTATGTGATTTCCTTCAGATGGAGAGCAATTGGAGGTTACTAGGGCCAGCTGCGTGTCTTGCTGGTATCCAAAAAGTAATTGCTTCCTGGTATTGGAGCACCTAACAGTCCATTTACTGGGTTGGTTTTGAAGAAGCAAGCGCCGGCAGGGAGCCCTAGACTAGTATATACCGAGTTACAAATTTACTAGTTGTTCTTGAGAGCCTCGTAGAGCAAACGCTTTTGATTCCATTCAGGAAAAGCTCAAAAGGCCCTCAGAGCTACAGGCTTATTAAATGTTAGGTTCGCAGAGTAAATGGTTTCCCGGGGCGCGCCCGGGCTCCAAGGGGGCGCCTAGCTTGAGGTTATAGGTATCATGTTCTTGTCTGTATTCGATGAAGCCTCGCAGAGCCACGGGGGTGCAGGGGGTTTCCCTCTGCAAACCTAATCCAGTAGTAGTTTTCTGCGGCAAGGGCATCCACTCCTCAGATCCCCTTTCCGGTTTGACTAAAGCCACCGTTTTATCCATTAGTACCCTCTTTTGCTTCTTGTCCGAAAAGAACAAAGTAGCTCATCTATCGGACCGTGTGAATTTAAGCACCCCAGTTACAAGCTTATTATCCGTTCTTCGGAGATTCACAGAGCTCATGCGCGTTTTAGTTATCCTCTGGAGAAGACTAGACCAGCATGTAGACCCAAAATGCCTGTACTCCACAGGGGGCCAGCCCCCTGCACCTCTGTAGCTCTGCTAGGCTTCACCGAATAAAAAACGAATATTACCCATAGACTCGAGCGAAGTGAGCCGTCTGGGGGCATGCCCCCAGAAGACTACCACTGGGTTAGAATATCATGTCATGAGTTCATTAGTTAGTTTAAATGCATTATACGATCTGGGCCTTGAAATTGGACCTATCAAAGTTGATGATGACACCCACAGAGCCATAGACACCCACAGCAGCATATACATCGCTTTCACCGGTGATACCATGAACGCCTCCATCTCTAAAGCCTCTGTAAGGGTCTGTCCCTGAACTGTTCATATCCTGGACCAGGCTCCACTCATTTTCAAACATGCCATTGCGTGTGAGGAGGACCACCTGTCTGGCATAATCAACACCAATTCCAATAGTCTCTCCTTCCTGGAAAGGACGGACAAAATCCTTTCCGGAGAGGGAGTCGTTCACGTAGCGTCTTCCGTCATCGGAGTGGACTGCTAGAGAGCCTCTATGCCAACCTGGCAATCTAAATGGCGGATAGGGAAGACATGTGAACCCAATGGCGATCGCTGCATCCTCCGGATGGGGCAAAGAAGTGATTGTCACCTCATAGTAGATCCGGGCATTACGCAAACTGCGGGGTGCATAGAACGGCTTATCACTTACAAAAACGCAATCCTTCGTGTCCTTTTTAGATCTAATAAACACGGTTTTATCCTTGCGCTCATTCTGGAAGTCGCCTTTGAATCTCTTCCACGTGGTGAGCTTGGAGTTTTTAGGAACTGTCATTGCGGGAGGGGCAATGAGTGTATAATCGTCTGCAGTAGCCTTCTCTAAATCCTCTACGGCCATATTTAGCGGAGGGAACAAAGAATGCTGATTGCAGAACATCTCCCCCATGTCTCTTTCATCATCAGGAGCACTGGAATAGAGAGAGTCAAAATGGCTTCCAGCAGGTGGGGCGTAATTTGGAGGCTGATAAGAAGGTGCGCTCATTTCACCCACACCAGGCTCCAAGGAATATCCTGGAGGCGGCTCCTGTGGCGGCTGAGCATCTTCAGCAGCTTCCTGAGCCTTGGAATGGTTGCTCTTCTTGAATAGGCCCATGGTGGTGGTCAGAAGGAGAAGGCTAGCTGGCCACCTATAATCAATACTTCGCCTCGACCTATACGCTGCTCGCGCTCAACGCGCCGCGCATTTTTCGCGCCAACCGTTATTTGTGTCCATGCATGTCTCACCTTATCTTGTGCAAAAAGCTTGTTCTATTATGGCCCGTGCTTTTCTCAATTGAGGTATAAATTCTGAGGGCGTGCCTCAGACTCCCTGGATCCGCTTCGCGGGGCTTGTAGATGGATGTGGCTTTTATAATAATCGATTGATTTGTTGACGGCGACAGGGTCCTACCGGTGACAGGTGACGTCATTGCAGCAATGACCTTTATATAGCATGTCGATCATGGACGTAACTGCCACTTTATCAGCTTGAAATTTCGTCCTGAATCAGTGGAAAACCCTAGTTTCTTTGAATTTATTCCGTTTCTAGCAGTTGTATTGCCCCGTAAATAAAAGTATGGGTTAAGTTTGCAGGGGGCCAGCCCCCTGCACCCCCGTGGCTCAGCGAGGCTTCAACGAATAGATAAAACAGAAGAAGGCGAGGTGTACGGTTTACGTCAAGAGATTGAGGTTGTTCGACGTAATGAAAACCCGGTCAAGGTATGTTACCAGCAAACTAATTCAATTTCGAACAGGATATGCCTTGGTAGGGGGACGGTTTAAAGAACGAGGGATCCAGAGAGATGAAGGTTACAACTGCAATTGTGGAGAACTCGAAACTATCCAACATATTATCCACAATGCCCCAAGAGGGCAGAAGAAGGAAAGAAACTAAAGAAAGTGTCCCCGAATCTTGAGTTACCAATTTTATTGAATACCAAGAAAGGCCTCCAAGCAATGGCGGAGTTTATCATGACTGGACGAAAACATGACACAGCGAAGCTCGAAGTGCACCAAATCAATCAATCTAGTAGCAGGCAGTTGGAAGCAACCCAGGCTGATTCTTCTGAATCCGGGTCTGACTGAGTCGCTAAAGCGGAGATGATGGTGGAAGCAAAGAGATAATCAAGTGCAAAAGCACAAGAAATGAAAAGAAAAATTAGAAATAATTTTATGTACTGGAACAAGAATCCGGCATGCATGGTCTTCGTGACTTATTCCGGGTTTAACTCCGAGTGGGTGCGCCTGGCGACTCTATAATAAACTGATTAAATGTCAAATAAAACAGAACACCACCCATAGGCTCGAGCCCGAGCCCTCGGGGTCTGGGGGCATGCCCCCAGAAAAACAACAACTGGGTTAGGTTTGCAGGGGGCCCGCCCCTTGCACTTCCGTGGCTCTGCCCATAGCCTCGAGCGAAGCGAGCCCAGGGGGTCTGGGGGCGTGCCCCAGGGTTATATTTGGGTTAGGGTTTGCAGGGGGCCAGCCCCTGCACCCCCGGGGCTCTGCGAGGCTCCAACGAATAGAGAACAAAAGAACACTACCCATAGCCTCGAGCGAAGCGAGCCCTCGGGGTCTGGGGGCATGCCCCCAGAAAACTATACCTGGGCTAGGTTTGCAGGGGGCTAGCCCCAGTGGTCCTGTGAGGTTCCAACCAGTGTAGGTATTGTTTTGCTTGGAGTTTTTTTGATTGAGAAAGGGATGGCGTTTTGGCAGTTGCTTAATAGTTAGTGATTCTAGGGATTGACTAGGATAGGGAGTCTCGCAGTGCAATGGGGGTCTGGGGCTGGCCCCATATATCACATGCGAGGTATATACATAGTTGCAACGTCGGAAATCCGGTTGAAAGTTACGATCCGGAAAATGCTGAAATATGCTATATCCACACGCACACTATCCGTAGATCGGGCCGAAACGTTGTTGGTGTTTTAGAACGTCGATCCGAAGATCGGGCCGGGCTGATGCTAACATTTCGATCTGATATCTCCATGATGCCTCCAAAATAGGGAATGATCGTCACGGGCCGACTCGGTCCGTGAAATCAAAGCATCGCCGGAGCTGACAAACACTGCTGAGGTTTTTTTTCACTGCAACCTTACTACAAACGCTGATCGGTGGGGCTGTTGTATAAAATGCGTCTTGGGCCCGCAATTAATTCTAAAACCTTAAACAAGAAAGATGGTTGATCAGGGTTTGAGTCGCAGTAGTGGTGAAAGTGCTGTGGAAATGAGAGGAACAGACAAGGAAGTAGACGAGCTAGGCAATGTTGACAATTATGATAATACGGAGGATACTCGTAATATGGAAGAAAATGCCGAGAGGGGAGAGAAACGGACAATTGAAGCGGGCGATGATCACGAAGCACAACGGTCGGGGCAAGAGGCAAGCAAGGAACCACCACCAGATGGTGGTTTTATCGCCTGGCTGCAGGTTGTCTGTGGGTTCTTTGCATTGTTCAATTCATGGGGAATAGTCAATGCTTTTGGTGCATATCAACAATACTACGAATCCGACATGTTGAGCAGTGAGACTTCTTCCACAATTTCGTGGATCGGCTCCATTCAGGGATTCATGGTGATCGCGGCAACAATAGTGTTTGGAAGAATAGTAGATGCGGGATTCACTAGACTGGTTCTTGTTTCAGGCACCTTGTTGTTAACATTCGGTTTGATGATGACATCTCTGGGATATAAATTTTACCAAATACTCCTGGCGCAGGGGATTTGTGTCGGAATGGGTTGTAGCTGTATGTTTGTTTCTGCTGTTGCAAATGTTTCAGCCTATTTCTACAAGAAAAGGGCCACTGCATTGGGAATCGTTGCCTCTGGGTCCTCCTTTGGAGGAGTGATTTACCCAATCATGGTTCGAAAACTGATTCCCCAAGTGGGCTTTCCCTGGGCCACCCGGATCATCGCGTTCATGGTCCTTGGAACATGCCTGCTTCCAACATTCTTTATCTTCCCTCGCTTCAAGGTTAAAAAGTCCGGACCTTTGCTCGATTATGCATCGTTCAAAGATGTTCCACTTGTTTTATTCACAATCGGAAGCTTTTTTGGATTCACCGGTCTGTACGTTCCCATTTTCTACATCGAGAGCTATGCAAGCCATGTGGGCTTCTCTCAGAATCTCACAGGATACATGGTCTCAATACTATCCGCCGGCTCAGTCTTCGGACGTCTGGTACCCAACTTTATTGCTGACAAAATTGGCCCACTCAATACCCTAATGCCGTGTACTGCCTGTGCCGGAATCCTCTGCTTCATATGGATCGCAATTGACAACCACGGTGGAACAATTGTGTTCGCCGTTTTATACGGCTTCTTTTCAGGAACTTACGTCTCAATACCTCCGGCCTGTATCTCCATGATGACAAAGGACATGTCCATCATTGGAACAAGACTAGGCATGTGTTTCTTCTTCTCAGGCCTTGGTGTCCTCATGGGAACTCCAGTTGCAGGTGCTATCATCACTCGTCAAAACGGAGACTTTCTCGGTGCTCAAATATTCGCTGGTGTGGCCGTGATTCTTGCGCTCGTATTTATCACAGCTTCAAGAATCGCCTTCATCGGTCCAAAATTTTTAGTAAAAGCCTAATATTAATGTGTAATTTTCCACTGAGTTGTACTTCTTGGGGGCAAGCCCCCAAACCCCCAGGGTCGGCTTCGCCGAGTTTTGGGTAAAGCAAGTCAAATCTCTGCGGTTTAAGAGCCGAAATTATTGACCAATGGCAGGGGTGAAAGTTTATTAGCGATCCAAAATGAAAATAAGTAGCGAGGAACTGGTTCTAAAAACAATCGCAAGATCGATGGGAGCACCAGATCGGTTAATATTAATTCGATCACTCAACTCTTTGGTAACATAAGTTGTGAATAGTGAAAAAGATCAGAATTTTAGTCTCCCATTTACTTAATAATTGTATCAAAACCCCTTCGCACCCAAGGAATTGTGTTCTTCTTTCCAGAAAAGAAGCAAAAGCGTTAGTTCTGTTTCGCAGAAGGTTTGGGACTCAGCTCTCGGCGAAGCCGACCCAGGGGGTCTGGGCGTGCTCCTAGCAAACTGCGCTTTTAGCAGAAAAAGAGGATGTAGAATAAAGGGGAATACTACAGCTGTGGCAATACAGAGATCATAAGCTTTCAAATCAGATTCCACGCATGCAAAACCGAGAAAATAACAGCAAAATATCGATATTTGCCTTATCTCAATCTAAAAGGGAAACAAATAGCCTTCAACCTAGCTTCCAATATTATTTCGCCTGGTATCTGATCGGCCAGTATCACATAACACCCAACCAAGTAGTATCATAAATAAAACTTTTCAGAGTAAGCTGATGAAAATTTAGAAACCTACACAGTTCTCCAGACCATAATATCAATCCTTCAGTTACACCAGAAAAAGTATCCCGATCAAAACCAATTCCTCCTTAGAAGCCAATTGTCGGCCAGGATTTCAGGTGGCTAGCTCCCATGCACCCCCGTAGCTCTGAAAGGCACCAATTAATAGAAGAATAAAATGTTAGCCACCACCTCCAGCAAAACGGGTCCAAAGGCCTCCCAGAAAATATCTTCTGAGTCAGAATTTCAGGGGGACGGCTTCAACTAACCGTGAGAACGAACCATTACCCATAACCACGAGCGAAGCGAGCCCTGGGGGTTTGGGGGCAACTTAAGCGTCAGCGAGAACATTAGGATCCAACCACACACGACCATTAGGTGCTTTCTGAGAGAGAGGATCAATAATACCAGATGGATATAAACCTTCGAGTTCTTCGGCGAAGGGCATTATGATGAGTGCACCTGCTGAGCCATCATGAAATTGACCTAGGTTCATGCGCGAGGGGGAGATCCAGGCAGACGCATAGATGACTGGTTCATATGGGTGCCAGCAGGCTTCCTTAATCATGTTTACGTTGATAGCGTTGAGTTGGTACATGTCATTCGTATCAGCCATAGAGAAGGCTCTAAGAGCATGTTGTTCATGGTTATCTCTGATTTCGTGGCCTTTGGTGATTTTGCTTGTGGGCCGTAGGCGGCGAATCAGAGTCCCGTCTAGTTTCCAGATGTATACACAGCCGTCCGCTGATCCCGATGTGATGTATTGTTGGCCTGTGGAATGAGAAGGCGAGAAATGACAACGGACCAAGGACTGATGCACTACATGGCCAAAATATGTCATTAAGGAACGGTCTTCATGGCGTCCCAAGGCCCGGGGGCCTGGATATCGATAGAGTCTGTAATCGTACACAGTGGAGGTGTCTAGGGGGTCGTATTCGTTAACCTCCTTGCTTGTTGATAGCCCCTGTCTAAGATCCCACAGCTTTATCGACTGGTCCTTACAATTGGATATAATGTGACGTCCGTCCTCGCGAACATCCACACCAGTGATTCCCTCCGTGTGGCCCAAGAAGCCACCAATACATCTGCCAGAGGGCCGCATACGCACGTCCCACACACGCAGCTTACAGTCGTCCCCGCCTGATACAATGACACTGGGGCCGACAGACCCTAAGCCATTGACATCCCCTTCATGTGAACCCACAAGAGACGAAAGGCCTCTGTGGCAGTCAACGGAGCGAACATTGTGTGCACCCGTACCAGCATATATAGTGTGACCGCCAGGACTGCCCTTTAAACAATATATCGGTTCGCGCTGCCGATGCGCGCCATTCACCGCCACAGAAACGCCACTATCGGGGTCTGAGTGGCTCTGGTAAATGGTCACATCCGGGGTCAGCGACGAAAATGCCACCCAAGACTCGTCCGAGGACATTTCACAATCCGTCAACGTCCAAGTTTCGGACCCCAGAAAGTCGAAGACCTGCTTAAACTTGGGCTGATGCACATCCGTGGTGTCATACAAATGTAGCTGGAAACCCTGGGAGATATTGAAAAACTCAGATCCACTGGGGCTAAATTTACCACCATATATGCTATTTTCGTAGAATTTAACACCCGAACACGGGTCTGAAGGTACGCATACACTCTGTAGCCATTGGCCCCCGATATACCCATCCTCAGACCCCACAGTACCAAATTGCCGCTTCATGTGCTTGTGTAACCATGCATGGCTCTTATTGACACCTGTATCATTCTTCTCCATAGCCGTGGCCTGCTTACAAGCCAACGGACCAAAATCACCCGCCTTCATAGATTTCATCATACCCTCCCTCTGTTTCAATGCGGTCAACATGAGATTCCTCTTCGCTCGACTATACCCTTCTGCGTTGCCCACATCAGCATTATACACATCCTCCTCCTCGTCCGAATAGTAGTCCAATTCTTCATCCGATAGCACCTCTACACGTGCAAAGTCATCCACATCCTCCTCATAATCCATTCCATCCGCAGGAGGCACATAGTCCTCATCATCCTCACTCGACACCTCCCATGGACTCGGCCATTCAACACCATTCAAATCCATCGATTCCAGATATGTCTAGAACTAGCTAACTACCTCCTCCTTCCTTATCGTAACTACATGTCCCACCGATCGCCACCACCTCGTTCTAACCAAAACCCTAACCCTCACAGAACCATATAAACCAATAAGTTCCTAATTTACGGCGATTTCTTCATAAAATACAAACAAATAGTTCTATTATACGGCTTATTCCAATAAGGGCTTTTTGGATTAGGATTTGCAGGGGGCCAGCCCCCTGCACCCCCCTGGCTCTGCGAGGCTTCAACGAATGAAAAGCGTGAACTGAGCTACTCATAACCTCTCCGGTAGAAAAAATCACAAATACTAGTGGTTTTCTGGGGGCACGCTCCCAGACCCCCAGGGCTCGTTTCGCTCGAGGCTATGGGTGGTGGTGTTCCAATCTTTCTATTCGTTGAAGCCTCGCAGAGCCACGGGGGTGCAGGGGGCTGGGCCCCTGCAAACCTAACCCACAGCTGGTTAAGTTACTTTCTTCTTTTCCAGAAAAGAAGCAAAAGCGTTAGTCTTGCTTTATTGAAGTGTGTTAAGTGCCATACCCCAAGCGAATTATGGGCAGTGTTCTATTCTTCTATTCGTTGAAGCCTCGCAGAGCCACGGGGGTGCAGGGGGCTGGCCCCCTGCAATCCTAACCAGGTGCTAGTTTCTAGAGGCACGGCGACGAGCGATGCGAGCATGATATGACTCGAACATGGCTAGATGTGAGTTGATAATCTATTACAGGGCGTATTTTTCGCCGATGAACTGTACAGATGATTTTTTGGTTTGGTGTGCCCATTTTTGGACGTCGTTTACGAGAGACGGGGGGCCACAGCTGACGACCCAATTGGCCTCTGGTGGCCCGTTGAAGAAGCCTTCGGTAATGAGGGAAAAGTCTGGTCGTCCGTGGTGCAGGGCCTGGAGTTCGTCTTCCTCGTCCAGCATCAGGTCGTCTATTTCATATCCTTCCTCTTCTTCGTCGTCTAGCACAAAGTCTATATCGTCTAGTTCCTTGTAGTTCGACTTTGACGTACGGCCAGTAATGTACACCGACACGTCCTTGACGTCTGTTAGGCCCAATGATTGCAAAGCTGGGTAATCTGACCGGTCTCTAATGATCCAGACCAGCTTGACAGTGCTTCCCTCGGAGAGTAGTTGGCGCACGATTGGCGCTGCAAACGACAAACCGGTACCACCAGCAAACACAGCCACGTTCTTGTGGCGGGCCGCCTCCTTGAAGATGGTTTGCGATGTTTTTGAGGAAAACGGTCCGGAGAGTGTAAACTGCTCACTGCCAGAGTCGAATAGCTTGCCTCGTCGAATCAGCAGTTTGATGTCCTCATCCGAGGGCAGCGATGCAATTGTGTATGGATGCGTTGGGCTGATCCAGGACTTGGGATGCCAAAGTGAGCCTGGTGATAGCCGGATATGAGACCCGATGTCGAAGTAATCGGGGAGCACTGGTCTTGGAAGCGTGATGCACAACAAGCCGGATGAGATGTGCTCAATAGATAGATACACACGCTGCGAGGTGAAAACTCGATAGAATATCTGCCCGACAAGGATGAACACACACCAGGTGAGCAGCATAAGCACACCAGGTCGTGCGTGTATCGCACCCAACGCCAGACAGAGAATTGAAAGCGGATAATGGATACCATAAAAGAGTCTATAAGCTCGCTTTCGAACAGGTCGGAGCGATGTCACTCCAATAACAATAAACCCAGTTAGGGCCACGACCCCCAAGAAGTTCAGCAGCTTGAACGTCTTGTGGAACTTCCCTGCCTGCACAAAATACGTCAAATAACACACTCCATGGATCCCAGCCAACAATACTACACTGCGAGACACCCATTTATGCAGAAAGAGCAAATTGATGTAGTAAGTGTTCGGCAAAGGCGACGGCTTCAAACTTAGGAAAAACGTCAAAGGAAGAAGCCCGTAACAAACACGACCAACCCTCTTTGCAAACAAATTCAACGCCTCTGGCGAACCATGATAAAACAAAAACAAACAGATGAAGCCAATCCATAGACCTGATATAACCCATACATTCAACGGAAGCCACTTCCTTCTAACCTTATTCCCAAGTGAGTTCCGCACCGCCAACCCTATCATCCCTAGTACACAACACAGAAACAGAACATATCCAACCTTCACGTTGGCCCCATGATGGTGTCCCTCGTGCCGTACCTCTAACTCAACCATCTCCATATCCATGCACTCCTAGTGCCTATATATGCAACCGGGCTTACTATATATAATAGTCCGTTCGCTGATTGTATCTTCCGGTCCGATCGTCCCGACTCATACATGCATGCACCTAACTCCCGCCGCACGCTGTTTCTGGGTTAGGTTTTGCAGGGGGCCAGCCCCCTGCATCCCCGTAGCTCTGCGAGGCTTCAACAAATAGAAAGAATAAACCACTAGCCATAACCTCGAACGAGGCGAGTCCAGGAGTTGTGAAGTGGGATAGGGACAATACAAGTAATACAAGTATGAGCCATTATATTCTACAAAATAAATAGCAAAGCGTCAGTTATTTGAGAGCGTTGAGGAGACCGAGCTTTACGTGGTTGTCTGTCGAATCAGAGAGGGTGGCGATAAGTTCGTCTCGCAGGGTACGTATTGACTTTTCTTTCTCCAAGCGGGCCTTTTCGTTCTCCAGACGCAGCTCGTGGACCTCGGCCTCGCGCTCTAGTCGTTCTATCTCAAGCTGCTGGCGGCGCATCTCCAGCTGGTGGCGCTCCCTCTCCATTTCGTGGCGTTCGCGCTCGCGCGTGGCGTAGTCATCTTGTCTCCTGGGGGTCGGACCTGATGTCGGCATCAGCCCTGTTGAACGGCGTTGTTTCTTCATCGGACGATCCACTGTTTCAATTGATTGGTGCGACACGTCAAATGAGGGCTTTTCAGCAACAATTTCGTCGTCGTCATCGTCCTCGTACTCGTCAGAGCTTTTGGCGGGCTCGAGATCCGACTGAGTGAAGTTGTCACGACGCTCCATGATACTTTTAAAGTCCGCGTAGCCGGGGAAGTATTCCTCACAGGTTTTGAGGGAGTAGCCCTTGTCGCGCTCGTCCCGGGCCAAAGCGAGGAACTTGGCACGCATGTCCATGAGCTTGTTGCGGAGCGTCATGCCGCTCCGCTCAGTGCCAAGCTCCCGCATGAGGTGGAGCGACAGTTCCTCGGTGCTCTTTGTGCGCCGGGTGGCGTGATAAAAGGCATCAAAATTGTCTCCCTCGTCCAGCCAGGCAATCAATGCCCTCGTCTCCTCCTCGGAGAACCGCTGGACCTGTTTTCGCTTGTGATGTTTAGCAGCCTTTCGCCCCGCCACCGTCGTGGGCTGCGTGATGGGCCGTTTCGACATACCCGGACCCTTCACGCTCGGAGTAAACTCCTCATCAGACTGCTCCTCCATCTGAAACGCAGCTGGCAACGAACTACCCTCCTGCTCCGTCGTGTTTTCTACAAAAAGTCAATTAGAATCCAGTACTCGCCCTCCAACCTCCCCCTCGTATCCAACCTATTCGTCGAAGCCTCGCAGATTCACGAGGATGCAAGGGGTTAATCCCATACCACTAATAGTTTTTCTGGGGGCGTGCCCCCAGACCCCCGTGGCTCGCTTCGCTCGAGGTTATGGGTAGACTGTTTGAAGCCTCGCTCAAAACCTAACTTAGAGACGATTTCTAAGAGCACGCCCCTGGGACTGCTTCGCAGAGGTTATGGAGATTCGATCCATGGGTTATTTGTAGACGCGTTTCTTATCCCAGAGGACAGCAGTTTTGCAAAAGTAAATATCACATGCTGGCACCCTTAGAGTATGTTTTTCTGAGGTGATTGGGAAGTTTGAGGCGGGTTTGCTTATAGGTTCTGTTCGTAGGATACGTGAATGAATTCCTTCTTATCCTAAGACCAATAAAACTGTCTCGCAGAAACGCTATTGCTGCTTTTCTTTGCAGAAAGGGTAACACATTTCCGAGAATGCAACCAATTTTGTTCAACTGAAATAGCAGGGAAGTGTCCACAATCCATTGCCCAGAATCTTTCTTCTCGATGGGAAATTGGAAACAAACAAGGCGCCGAGCAACGCTTTTGATGCTGTTTCCAAAAGAGCTCCTCTATCTGAAAATAAACTCAAGGCGAATAGGGCAATGTTTTCGGTTCTTTCTCCGGAAACGCGACCGCTCTCTTCTCAGAGAAAACGAAGCAAAAGATACAAAACCTCGCAAAGCAATGCCTTTTGGTCTTTTTCCGGAAAAGATCCGTTTTATCCCAAGAAAAGGCTCTCATTGAAGGCGAAGCGTCTTAGATATAACGTCTTTGGCGCTTTGTGGGAAAAAGAACGGTTCTATCCCAAGAAAGACCTCCCAAGGGAGATTGTAGCCTCGCAGAGCAACGCTTTTTGATTCTTTCCCGGAAAAAAAAAAACAATTCCATCCAAGAAAGACTTCCCAAGGGAGATGTAGCCTCGCAGAGCAACGCTTTTTGGTTCTTTTTCCGGAAAAAGAACAATTCCATCCCAAGAAAGGCTTCCCAAGGGGGATGTAGCCTCGCAGAGCAACGCTTTTTGGTTCTTTTTCCGGAAAAAGAACGATTCCATCCCAAGAAAAAACTCAGGAAAAAGAACAACACACCTCTGCTGGATGGATCGTTTTTTTCAAGAATGAAGAGTTGGACAGAAGGATGATGAGGGGTGTAGTGTAAAGAGCGGACTTACTTTCTGATAGGACCTCGGAGGGTTGTTCCTCTAGAAAACGCGTTAGTTTTGGGGAGGGTTTTCGTTCGTGAACAGATATTTAACATACCCATTGCAGGTGAGGAGTGGTCCTCGACTGACGCGTCGGCCTGATGGTTATTAGTAGTGTGAGAGACCTCGTCCATTTCTTCGTCCCGGTCCTCCGACCCGGCAACCTCAGAACGGACGGACTTGTGAATGGCCATTGTCGCTGCCTCTTCCGAAGTATCTGGTTTGTGCGTATTGGCGCCTTGGCCTCGTGTCTGTCTCTCCTCTATATCTGCCATTTATTTCATCCCACTTCCAGCTTGGGACATCTTTTATATACCCCTTTTCTTCTTTTACGCGCATCGCGCATCTGTATCATCCGTGCATACATGCACTAACGCCTATTCAACTTCACGCATTAAATTAATTATATTAGTCTCTACTGGGGCCCGGCCCCAAGACCCCCGTGGCTCCGCTTCGCAGAATATCCATGCTTCAGCTTTCCAAACTTATGGGTGTAGATCTTCTTCGAAGCAGAAAAACGCTTCTCGCTTTTTTTCTTTTTTTTTTTTTTTTTTTACTGACCGTTTCTGGGGGCCAGCCCCAAGACCCCCGTGGTTCCGCTTCGCGGAAGATCATTGGTCCAAGTTTCCAAACTCGCCAGTGTCGATCTTCTGCGAAGCACAACAAACGCTTTTTGCTTCTTTTTCTGAAAAAGAAGAACTTCTGCTGTATAGTTTAGCATGTGTTGCAGAATCGTGGGCGTGGACCTTCTGCGAAGCAGAACAAACGCTTTTTGCTTCTTTTTCTGGAAAAAGAAGAACCGCTGTGATATAGTTTAACATGGGTTGCAGAATAAATTTCACTGTTTAGTTTTTGTTGAAGTTTGAGAGTCGCTCTTGTCGAGGTCTACTGGACCTACCTTATGGCCAGTAACCGCTGCATTGAAGGACTGCCAGTCATGGTTGTCAGAAGCAACTTCACTTGTGCTATGCTCTGTGTCTGTTGGTCCTACCTTGTTTCCACCGCTTAATAGCTGACTATTTTCATCGAACGACGTGCCGCCAGAGTAATGTTCAATGGTGCTGTCGTCGCTTTCACTCGTATCCTTATTCATGGCTTTTGAGTACCGATTCCCAAGCATAGCGAATGTGTCCCAAAAAACGCCATAACTGCTTTTTTATTCTTCCCTCTGAGCTAATGAGCTTGCTACTTTATCAAACCTAACCAGCTCAATTTGAATTATTAAACCACAACCACTAGTAACGTGAGTGGTACGATACTTAAAGAACTTAACCACGCTATCCAAAATAAAGGATTCTCGAACCACTTTGTTCTTTTTAGAAAAAAGAACTAAAAGCATTGGCCCTGCGAGGTTATCGTTGTGGTACTAAATATATTGCGGAAATCGTTGGTCACAACTCGAAGCTACGACGTATATCTGAAAGGGTATTCTCTATTACTGTTCGGAGCTCTGGCTTCGTCACAGTACTGACTTCCAGTAATGCCTACAATTCTACTGAATCGCTTGAGGTTATAAACCTATAGGTCGGCAGCGGATGAACTAGTATGAATTGATCAAAGACTTGCATATCAGTTTGACACAACTCACCTACACATGCATTATTAACTAAAGTTAAATTCGATGCACGTGTACCCTAGAACCAGACGCACGAAGCAAGCTATATAGCTAGAAGCAATCCCTAGATTGGCTAAGATTTAGGTTATAATTTAGGCAACTAGCACTAGTACCAGCACCGAACTTTATACAAAGAGCTAGGCTCGAAACAAAACTTTCTAGAAAAAAGGTTATGAGCCGCAGTTTATCCTTTCTAATCGTTGAAGCCTCGCAGAGCCACGGGGGTGCAGGGGGCTAGCCCCCTGCGAAACCTAACCCAGCTGTTGTTTTCTGGGGGCACGCCCCCAGACCCCCTGGGCTCGCTTCGCTCGAGGCTATGGGTAGTGTTCTGTTCTTACTACTCGTTGAAGCCTCGCAGATCAAAGGGCTAGCCAACCCAGTTGTTGTTTTCTGGGGACACGCCCTCAGACACCCTGGGCTCGCGTCGCTCGAGGCTAGGGGTAATGTCTATTCGATGAAGCCTCGCAGAGCCACGGGGGGTGCAGGGG
The DNA here is from genome assembly GCA_030573635.1 of Blastobotrys ciferrii. Lineage (NCBI taxonomy): Eukaryota > Fungi > Ascomycota > Dipodascomycetes > Dipodascales > Trichomonascaceae > Blastobotrys > Blastobotrys ciferrii. The sequence continues at coordinate 156,814 of JAJMDO010000005.1, read as the reverse complement.
GCTGGCCCCCTGCCAAACCTAACTCAGAAGTGGTCTAAGCGTGCTTCTAGAAAGAACCAGAATGTTGGTTAATAAACACGTGGTAGATTTGAGGATGTATACATGGAGGAGATGCTTTGGTTTAGTTTTCGTCCTTGACGAGGCCCAGTTGGGAGACGTCGAACTTCTGGTGACGGCCGATCTCGTAGTCGGGGTTCTCAGCCTTGTTGCGACTCAGCTGTTCGTTGATCTTGAGCTGGCGGGCCTGCTCCTTCTGGTGATGCAGGCATTCCTGGTAGTCCTCAGCCATGGGCTTGCATGCCTTCGTGTCGGTGGTGCGCTTCGCCGAGTAGCACTCCACAAATTGCTGCCATTCTGCCGAAATCACGTTAATATCTCACACACGCTTCCTCCCTCAAAGTACTCACCTGGAAAGCAGCGGGCCATGCCCCCGTTAATACCAAACCCGGGCATCTTGTCTTATTCTATCGCTATTATATGAAAAGTCAGTGTTCGGCCGCTCTTCAGTTGGGACAAAAATTCCCCGCCCTCTCATTGGCCAACGCACCCCCGGCCACCCCCATCAGCCCTCCTCCCTCCCTCCACCATCCCTCAACTTCTCTACACCCTTTCATCCACTTTATCCGCTCATCCGTCTTGTTCTCCCCGTCCCTCCCCTCATTTTCATCATATTTTCAACCAGTGCGGCTCATGCATATATGCACGAAATAAACGTCACGTGACACATGGGCCCTCAACCCCCCTGGTCCGGTTTTTCTGGGGGCACGCCCCCAGACCCCCTGGGCTCGCTTCGCTCGAGGCTATGGGTAGCCTTGGTTTTTTTCTATTCGTTGAAGCTTTGCAGAGCTACGAGGTGCAGAAAATCTAGCCCAAGTACCAGACCCCCTGGGCTCGCTAGAGGCACAGGGTAGTGTATTTTACTCGTTGAAGCCTCGCAGAACAACTTGGCCCCTGCAAATCTAACCCAGTAATAGTTTTCCTGAGGGCGCGCCCCCATAACCCCTGGGACCGCTTCGCTCGAGGCTCTGGGTAGTTTGTTTCTATTCGTTGAAACCTCGCGGAGCCATGGGAAGTGCAGGGAGCTGAGCCCTGCATTCTTAACCCAGAAGAAGTCATCTGGAGCTGTCTGGCTCTGGTCCCAAGCTCTGTGGTGGTGGATGTACCGCATGCAAAATTCTCAGCCTCAACTGCCTAAAGGCTTGATTTTGAACAGAATTTTTTCTTTCCGTCAATCTTTCGTTCGTTCTATCGGTATAGGGCTGACTTAAGTAAAACTTTAAGTTAATTCAGTTAAGGGTTGGTACAGAATTCAATGGCCTGTGGTTGATGACGGTTCAGAAGGTTTTGGTTTTGGTTCTCGAAATATTAGAAGTCGCTGGGTCGAAGCACCTGAAATTCTATCCGGAGTCCTACCGTCGATAGTGGTTGAATTTAGATTGGTAGAAGTTCATGTGTCCATACTTTGGGTAGGTATATTGAGAAGGTTATCAGAAAGGGCACCCATTGTCTGATTATTTATATCGCTTTTGCCAGAAGCGTGTTTCCAACAGTCGAATTAGTGATTTAGGTAAATAGGCCTGCGGAACCTGATATTGAAAGCTTTTGTAGCCGCAGGGCGACCCCATCAAAAGGCGGGTAGACATGAATCAAAAACCTTAAGTCGTTCAGGCCGGTAAGGGATTCAAACTATCAAAAGAGAAAAAAAATATAAATCTGAGGATAGATATGTTGCCTAATAGGACAAGGCGAATTGTTAAACCTTGCTTTTGACACACAATCAGAAGGCTTTCTATCGTGGAAGACGTTATAGTAAACTTTGTCGAAGAAGTCGTTATAGCTTTGAAGGCGCTTAATGTTGAGCAGGAAATTGCACAATGAAGTTATGAACCGCTTTGGATGTGCAGATTTACTGTTCTGGCCTTGATCACAACGCGCAGGCCCTTTCCACCCTCAAGGCTGCTCTCCTGAATATTTCAATGAGACCTTAGCGAGCAAAGCATTTATCCTGGTATTTGAGGCCTGCCTTTCATATGTACCTCAGCATTTCAATACTACAAATATTGAAATTTTCTACAAATTGTCCGTAATAACCAACCCACAGCTTATTCTCTCTATACGTTGAAGACTTTCAGAGCTCGTGGTGAGGGTGGCAGACAGTGCTTGGTGTTGACCCCATATAGCCTCTTCATCTTGATACACACTTCATCATGGCCACAGTTTGCAAGAAGGCGGTTAAATCGAACAGTGGATACGAGATGCCCATGCTCGAGCTCGGGTTGGGGTCTTTCCGGGCCCACCCCATGGATGCTCCCGGCGAAATTACTATATCTACGGCCTAAAACATGGTTTACCTTTCAAATGAATTAAAGAGGTAAAACTAAAGTATCACTATACCACAGGGAACGAGGGGTTGCAGGTATGATATAGCAGGCGTCTTATGAAATGAACAAGGTGATATAATATTAGGCCCATCTGGGCTTTCCCGAACAACTAGAATTATTATTATTTATTCAAGCTTGCACGACACGAGAATTATGACATTTGAAGATATAACTCAGCACACTTCTGAGGTTGGGTTTGCAGGGGGCCGCTCCCTGCAAAAATCCAACCAGCGCCCTCATGTGGAGCTTGAGCCAACGAGAGTTGTATTCAGCGACAATTGGATTTTTATCGCAGCTGACAACATGCTACTCCCCTGTTTTCCTGTCTACAATACTGTAACACTTCTTGTAATCGAGTAAGCGAGCTCAAGGTTACCACGAAGGCTCTCCTTCATCTCCTTTCACCCAGCCAAGGCTGTTTGAATAGAAAGAACGAACACGACCCAAAGCCTCGAGCGAAGCGAGCCCAGGGGGGGCTGGGGTCTTGCCCACAGAAAAACCACCACAGAGTTAGGTTTTGCAGGGGGCCAGCCCCCTGCACCCCCGTGGCTCTGCGAGGCTTCAACGAACACTACCCATAACCTCGCGAAGCGAGCCCCGGGGGTCTGGGGGCGTGCCCCCAGAAAACTGCCCCTACGATAGGCTTTGCAGGGGGCTGGCCCCCTGCACCTCCTTGGCTCTGCGAGGCTTCATTCGAACGGCTACCCATAACCTCGCGAAGCGAGCCCTGGGGGTCTGGGGGCGTGCCCCCAGAAAAACCACCACCGAGTTAGGTTTTGCAGGGGGCCAGTCCCCTGCACCCCCGTGGCTCTGCGAGGCTTCAACGAACACTACCCATAACCTCGCGAAGCGAGCCCCGGGGGTCTGGGGGCGTGCCCCCAGGAAACAGGGTTAGGGCCAACGGGTCCGGGGGGGAAGCCCGGGGTTGGGGTAGGGGGGTCGCGGGGGTGGGATGTTGGGAGGAAAGGGGGGCTGTGATTGGCTGGGAGAATTTTACGTCGGGACGAGGAGGTGTGGGAGGCGGTGGTGACAGCACATTAACTAACACTTGAAGATAACGACAGGGTACTAACGGAACAAACACTAACGATGGATGGACGCTGGAACGTGGACGACAGTCGGATGGCGAACCTGATAAACCTGCCGACGGCTGTTGGCGGGACGCTGACGCCGGAGCAGCTGGAGGCGCATTCGCTGAGTCTTCGCATCGAGGAGATCACCAACAAGCTCCGGCTGAACGACGTGGTGCCCCTGCGACCCCGTTCTCCCTCTCCTCCGCCACAGTATGACGCGCAGGGAAAGCGCGTGAACACACGCGAAGTGCGGTACAGACAGAAGCTCGAGGACGAGCGCCACCGCCTGGTGGAGAAGGCGTTCCGCACGATCCCGAACTTTAAGCCGCCGGCGGATTATAAAAGGCCGCAACGGACACAGGAGAAGATCTACATCCCGGTGAACGACTACCCGGAAATCAACTTCATCGGCCTGCTCATCGGCCCGCGCGGAAAGACGCTCAAACAGATGGAGACCGAGTCGGGGGCGAAAATCGCCATCCGGGGCCGGGGGTCCGTCAAGGAGGGCAAGGGCCGTCATGCGGCCGACCCCGGCGCGTACCAGCACAACAACTTGGACGAGGACCTCCATTGTCTCATCATCTCCGACTCGGACGACAAGATCCAGAAGGCCATTGAGCTCGTGAATCGGGTCATTGAGACCGCCGCGAGCATTCCAGAGGGCCAGAACGAGCTCAAACGCGGCCAACTGCGTGAACTCGCCGCACTGAACGGTACGCTCCGTGATGACGAGGGCCAGCCGTGCCAGAACTGCGGCGAACTCGGCCATCGCAAGTACGACTGCCCGGCCCGACGCAACTTTGCAGCCAACATTGTCTGTCGCGTCTGCGGCCATCAGGGGCATTTTGCACGTGACTGCAAGGAGCGTCACCATGGCAACAGCTCCAGCGGCGCGGCGCGCAACAACCACCCCCTGCCCCCCTCCGCGGCCGATCGCGAGTACGAGCAGCTGATGAGCGAGCTTGGTGCTGGTCAACAGCAGCAGCAACAACAGCATCAGCTCGTAGCTCCTACACAGCAGCAGCAGCCTCTGTCCGCGCCCTGGCAACAGCAGCCACAGCCACAGCCACAACAGCCCTGGAACACTAACACCGCCACTAACCCATCTAACAGTACTACTAACCACAACCATCATCGGGGTTTCCCAAGCACGATCACGACGACGACCTCTATGGGTCAACAGCCCGCTCCTATTGGCACGATGCCGGCCTCATCGGGCCATCCGACGCCGATTGGACCCCCCGGAGGAGGCGGAGGGGCTAAGAACATGCCCCAGCCCCCCCAGCCGCCACAACAGACGAATCTCCCCCCCGGGATCGCGTCTTTGACGAGTGGCGTGTCGACCACTGGTGCGCCAACCACAGGTCCTCCCGGAGTGCTCAACCCGATCGGTCCGCCCGGGCTGGCACCGCCACCCGGCCTCGCCCCCGGGTCGTTGCCACCGCCACCGCCACCGTCGTCGCAGCCACCGCCGCCACCACCCCCCGGTACAGCCCCCAGCGACCAAAAAAATTAACATCAGCTCTTCTAACTACTAATGGTATCTTATCTCATAAACTATATTTTCTCTCTCCGCTCGTTTTTTTCTGGGGGCACGCCCCCAGACCCCCAGGGTCGGCTTCGCCGAGGCTATGGGTAATATTCTATTCTTTCTATTCGTTGAAGCCTCGCAGAGCCACGGGGGTACAGGGGGCTGGCCCCCTGCAAACCCTAACCCAGGTGTGGTTTTCTGGGGGCACGCCCCCAGACCCCCTGGGCTCGCTTCGCGAGGCTATGGGCAGTGTTCGTTGAAGCCTCGCAGAGCCACGGGGATGCAAGGAGCTGGCTCCTTGCAAAACTTAAACCCAGTAGTAGTTTTTCTGGGGGCACGCCCCCAGACCCCCAGGGTCGGCTTCGCCGAGGGTTGGGTTGTGTCCGATGAAGCCTCGCAGAGCCACGGGGGTGCAGGGGGCTGGCCCCCTGCAATCCTAACCCAGTTGTTTTCTGGGAGCTTCGCTGACGTATTCTTCTGCGACAGTAACATTTCAAAGCAGTCGGTTGTGTTATTTTCTGGGGAAAAGCGTTATTTGTATGCGATTATTTAAACGCATAAGCGTCGCAGGACATATTACCCATACGATACTTGAGCTTTGGGAAAATGCTATTAAAAAAATCCAAGCTCAGTATATTCGGCGAGACATTGAGATTAAGAGATTATTTAGTTAAATCATCAAATAAATTAAGTAGATGAATTAGCAGCTGCCTTTTGCTGTTTCCATTTCTTTGCGTTCTCCAATAATTTGGAGTATGACTTGTCCTGTTCGTCTGTTGGGAAAACGTAGTCAACGTATTCTTCGACAGTGTTCTCGTCCAGCTTTCGTCGTTTCTTTACCATTGACGGTTTCATGTCTTGCACCTTTTTTAGTGTGTCTTCTGTTCCATATGTTTCTTCAAACTGGAGCCAGGAACTGTGAAGCACAACGCGATCTTCTTTAGAGGCGTTGTCTTTTTTAAGCTTGTCCCAGGCACGTTCATATATACGACGAGCGTTCGCTCGTGATTCTTCGCTGGGCTCACGCTCTTCCTCCTCTTCATCTTCGTCTTCAATCTCAGGAATGGAGAGCTCAAAAGTGGCATAGGAGATCCATACTTTGACGTGATTTGCACGTTCCAAAAGAGTCTCAAACAGGTTTCGTGAGTTGTGGTAATTGCCTTCTTCTGCTTCAAACTCAATATATCTCTTCCAAACCAGCTCTGGCATTTCCATGCCATGTTCATCAGCTTGTTGTATTGCTAGTTCATAAATCCCTCTGGCCCGTTCTTCGTCACCAAGGTCTTGTTCGAGGTTGGCATATTCAATCCATGGCTGTGGAATGTCTGGAAACGAATCAATGTACTTTTCATACAGCTTGCGGCATCGATCAAATTCCTTTAATTGCTTTTCGATTTCAATGTAGCCTTTAAATATTTTGGCCTTAAGACCCTTGGACAACCCAATCGCCTGTCCTAGTATCTTGCGGGCTGTATCTGGGGTGGTGTTGTGACGAAGTTCAAACTTTGCAAATAACAGCCATATTTTTGCAAATGTAAATGCTTTGTGGGGTACTATCTTCAAACATTGTTGATATATCTCTCGTGCACGGTCTTCATCGTTATTAACCAACTCCTCGTACACCGCATATCGAATCCACAAAAATATATACCTTCGCCAAAATTTCTTTTGCTTTTTGGACGGAATATTAGAAATTGCTCGCTCGAATACCTCTCTAATCTCATCCCGGCTGCCAGCTTCTTCTAATAAAGTCAAATAGGAAAACCAGGCATCGTAATTATGAGGGTCTTCTTTGATTTGGTCCTCATAACCAACCCTTCGCTTGGATAAAATGACATTTTCAATGCCATCCTTATCTCCGTATTGCTTTTCAAAGCTGGTATAACTGTTATACAGCTTCATACTCTTGCTCTTAGACAACCTTTCCAATCCATAAGTATAAATAGCCCTCGCTCTCTCCCATTCATGTTGTCTAGTCTCCCACTTGGCCCAATTAACCAAAATCTTTTCATCCATAAACCCTTCCCCCATTGTATCAACCGCTAATGTATAAACATCTCGCACATTATCTGCAGATCCAAACTCCTCCTCAAAACGGGCCCATTTGATCCAATTTTCGCTTTGGGGGTGAACAGCAGTGAATCTATGGAATATCTCCCGGCAATTCTCATATTCTCCGTATCGCTTCTCCATGTTGATATATGCGTTCCATGCAGCGGCAGATGGTCGCCAGTTCATCCAGCGTTCAAACACCTGTCGACAGCCACTAATATTTGAAAGTGTTTCCTCCACACCAACATACAAAAACCAGAGCTTGTCTACCCTCGGAAGAATAGCCACCGCCCTGTCCAACAGGTTACGCGCATGATTGATGTTCCTCTCCTTCAATTCGGCCTTGATATATCGAATCCATAACGGGATATTCGTGCTCTCCACGTCCAATGCTCGTTCAAACACACTACGCGCACGTTCATACTCCCTCTGCTCAATCTCAAACTCTGCGTATCGAATCCATTGGCCGGTGTTCAACCTGTTCCGTCGCAAAGCCTCCTCGTATTCCTGTCGTTTTCTACCTTGAAATTCTTTAAGCTCCTCCAAATCCGCAATGGTTTGCTTTGGGGCTTTCAACGGTTCATCCTTCCGTTCAAATGCCTCCAGCAGAATCTGTTCAGCAGATATCTGAAGCGGTGCAACCGCTTTATTCTTCACATTCGACATGCTATCGGCCTCCGGAGTTGATCCTCGTCCCTCCAAAGGCCAAAATATTTGATGTTCATCGGGAGTCCCAAGTTAATATACTTAAGTTAACTTAATTTATAGATACAAGCCCCAGACCCTCTAAACCCCTTTCGCGGAATTTGGGGTGAAATAAGACTTTCTAATTAATGAAGACTATTTTTCCGTCCTTCTGAGCAAAGTAATGGTCTATTGTAGTGTCACCTGGTCGATTCCAGGTATAAAAAAATTTCGTGCATGTATGCACGAGAATTTCTATGAATAATATAGTTAAGTGGTCCATAGCAGGTCGTGTTTCATCGAAAAGTTCGATTCTACATAATTAATATATATTAATTATTAATCAATTAGTTGATAGTAACGCACATACGTCAGTTAACATTAGTATTAACATAAACTGGTTACAATTTATGTAATTAGATGGATATCACGGCGACCGCATAGAAAATGGAGTGCTAGTATATAATACATTATAATTAACATAAGCGCGATTGGCCTACACTGAATTAAGCTAACTGGCATGTATTTACAGTATTAATTGATCATGATTGAGAGCGCTATAATACACAGTAAGTAAACCGGTCGAGAGTAATTATAGATGCTCGTTCGACCACTTTTTTGTTAGGAATAAAATATCACAGCGTCATTAAGAACCGAAGCTTTGAATCTTTCTGTGGCACGCCACCGTACCCAGACCCCCTGGGCTCGCTTCGCTCGAAGTTATGTGTATGTATTCGATGAAGCCTCGCAGAGCCACGGGGATGCAGGGGGCTGGCCCCCTGCAAACCTAACCCCGAACAAGTTGAATCAATGATCTAGGTAAAAAGTGGCATGTACATAAAACTAGCTAGCATGCATCGCCATCGTCTGGCTGCTTGTAGCAACACATACATGCACTTAACTTCCCACAGCCTGCAAAACCCACTAGAAAGAGCCTTGAATAAGCAAGGTCTTACGGGGCAAGCGGCTGACCAGGTGCTATTTTAGCTGTATTGAGTTTATTATTGTATTGATAAGTTTCATACATCATCTAGAAGACACCACCTCTGAGAGCAAGGACCAAGTGAAGCTGGGAACCTGGAGCCAATTTGTAGTAGCTAGCAGTATTATCATCGTTCATTTGCTTGCCACTGAAAATTAATCGTTGTTGCGCAGGTGGAATACCTTCCAACTCCTCAACTCGCTCCTTCAGACGATAAACCTACTCCATAGTTAGTATTACACCACTGATTTAATTACCGGACCCGTTTCAATCAACAATCATCACACCACACGCTCGATATAACTGCCTTCAACGCACGATATTGTGGGTTAAATACTCAAACCCAGTCTCGCCTCGCGAACACTTGGTTTCTATCCATATTTTTGGAGCACTCTTAGTGGATTCTCCCTTTGGGGAGGAGACAGGAAACCTCAAAGACACTGTTCAATAACCTTCCCTGACAATCCACCAAGCTGCAGGTTGGCTCAACGAAGAAAGTAACCAATCTTTACCTCCACACGCTAAGCTTAGTAGTCTTCTGGGGGCATGTCCCCAGACCCCCAGGGCTCGCTTCGCTCGAAGCTCCGGGTAGTGCCCCATTGCTTCTATTCGTTGGAGCCTCGCAGAGCCACGGGGGTGCAGGGGGCTGGCCCCCTGCAAAACTAACCCAGAACTGGGGACATCAATCGATGATGATGATGAGTGTTGATGCCCTTTTGGTCTTTCTTTGTCGGGAAGGAAAATCACTCCTGCCCTCTCATTCAATGATCCATCTGACACAGCGACCTCAGTTCTGAGTCCGCTTTTCAAATCATGCACTTCTTTTCAGCATTATCATCCATATTCTGAACCTCGCGAGGCTTCCCCTCTGTGGTTCTTCTCGGGACCCGACGACAATGCAGGAGGAAAGCTGCTCAAATCGGGCGGCTCCTTCTTGACCTCGTGGATTGCCTTGGAGACGAAGATATAATCCTGGGATTGGTTTGCAAGGGACCACCTTCAACAAACAAACCACTACCCATTACATCGAGCGGAGCGGGCCCAGGGGGTCTGGGGGCTTGCCCCCAGAAAGCACGTGCCATGAATCACGTGATTACACTCGTTATAGAGGCGAAAACCCGGATGGATGAGTTAACTTTCGTGAACAGCGCTGTAATTGGACAGGATTACGATGGCGATAGGGTTCTGAAGGCAATGTGGACGCCACAGCGGACGATGTTGTAGTGAACGGATATGAGACGATTGCCACTACTCGCGGAGGCGCTTGATCCGTGTCCATTAGGAGGAGGAATTGCTTTGTTGAAGGGGTTCATGCTGTAATAGACGGATTGTACTTACCTTGTCTTCAGGTTCAATGTTGAGCTCAATCTGTACATAAGGGTTAGCCACAAATCACTCCTTGGGATCCTCGTATCTTATCGCATTAAGAACATACCTCCTTACCGGTAAGGGTCTAAAAACAAACATCAGGTTATTAAAAAGTATTTAAACCACAGCTCCCCACCTATACTCACCTTCACTTTGACAAGCATCTTCGTCGAACTTCGCCTAGTGTGGTGATGTCAAGTCGGGGTTCATCTGTTGGGACTATTCAACTTTTCCATCATCTACGATGCATCCGACCCCCGACACCAGCCATATAGACATTGATCGGGTGTATGAGCCTGCTGAAGATTCCTTCCTATTGCTTGATGCTCTTGAAAAGGAGGAGTCCTTTTTAAAGTCTGCATTCAAACAACCGATTTCACTTGAAATTGGTGCGGGCTCCGGCATTGTCACTACTTTTTTGTCTCAGCTTATCCCGAATGCCCTCTATCTTGCCTCTGACATCAACTTGAATTGCTGTCAAACCACACTGGAAACCAGTGATAGGAATGGAGGCGCCAAATACCTTGATGCGCTCAATTGCTCTTTAGCTGATTGTCTACGCATTTCTCCAGACATCATACTCTTCAACCCCCCCTACGTCCCCTCCTCAGAGGAAACTGATGAATCTCTTCAAGCCAAACTCCCAAATGATGTGAATGACTCATCGTGGCTGGATTATGCCTTGGATGGCGGTAAAGATGGCATGCAGATCACTGACATCCTTCTGAACCAGTTGCATGAAATCTTGGCCCCAAACGGAGTCGCATACATCCTCTTTTGTGCTCGTAACCATCCAGAAAAGGTTGCTCAGCGCATGCGTTCTCAGTTCAGTTGGAACGTGACCCGTGTCATAGAACGGAAGGCTGGGTGGGAAGTGCTTAGTGTCTGGAAATTTCAGCGGTAGATGGCTTAGGGTCGGCTTCGCCGAGTTTTTTGGGTATCCTGTATCACTCTGGAGTCGAGAGAAGTATCTAGCACTCGTCCCAGTTTGATGTGAGTTTTGAGATTCTGGAAAGCAGAACAATTTAAGTCTTGCTCAACAAGAAGGGAGCGTCGCAGAGCTACGATTTTTGCTTCTTTTTCACAAAAAGAACTTCGGGTGACAAATCTGTGAGCTTCTTTTTAAAAGCCTTGCTCAGCAAGAAGGGAGCATTGCAGAGCTACACTTTTTGCTTCTTTTTGTAGAAAGAGAAGAATTTCGGGTGAAGAATCTGTGTACAGCTGTCAGACTTGGAGCAACAAACTCGTGAGACGAACATAACTTATGAGATTAGTCTATAATATCTATTTGGAGAAAATATCGTCGAGGACATCGTTTTTACAGGTTTGGAGATCAGGATCTTTGAGTGAAAAGATACCTTCATATGCGTAGATAGAGAGTTGGTCAAAGAACGGTTTGAGGTCGTTGAGAGTTTTGACTGACTGGCCAGATAGGATTGGCCGTTTCTTGTCCTCGGGAGTTGTAGAGGAGTTCATGATCTGCAATGGCTGGTTAGTATCATTAATCAATGAATATGGGGGATGACTTACGGTTTCAATGCTTGGAGTGGTGGAGATGACACCTTCAGATGAGACTTTGTCAATGATGCCGACGGCTTCTTTGTTTTCGCGGAAGATGGCGTCCATGTTATCACAGATAAATAGCCATTCGTGCAGTTGAAAGTCTTCTGGACCAACGCAGAGAAGCATGTCAAGGAGCTTACATGCGCTGATGACAGTTTTGATCTCGCCTTGTCCATTGTGGACTTCTTGGAAGGTATGCAAAAGATGGGTATAAATAAGTGTCCAGAGAGGGGCGAGATGTTGGGGGTCAACACGCAAGACTAGTGCTCGGAAACAGGTGAAGACCTCTGCAAGAACATCTGGTGACACTGTCATCATTTCTTCGAGCTTGGCTGACAAGTCGCGGATGTTGATAAACATGAAGTCATCCGTTCCAAGGATAATGTAGGCTAGTCGATTGATGTTACACTTTCGAACACTGGTTTCATCAGAACTGCCAAACAATACCACTGAGTTCGACGTATTCAATCGATTGACATAATCCTTTAGTCGTTCTTTGTCAAAGCCAATCCATCGCTTGATAACTGGCATCCATTGTTTTGCTTGCGATGGACTCATGTTCATGAAACGTTGTTCAAAAATGATATCGCCAATGATGTTACGCCATGAGCGATGTCCTTGGGGGAATTCCATGATGGCGATTAATAGCTCCAGTATATCTGAAGACATGTTCTTGGGGAAAACCTTGCTCTTAGATACTGGAACAATCATGTTCATCATCATATTGGTCAATGCAGTGTGAACCTTGTCGGTGTCAACCAAGATACTTCGAAGGCCGGGTACAATCTCTCGCAAAGTGATAGCCAATTCGTCATTACCGCTATCATCTTGAGAGTTGTCAGAGGAGGATTCTCGAGTAGTTAACGTGTAGCTCAACAAACGAGTAAACAAATCAGCCAAGTCCTTTCGAATCTTGCGTTGCTCGCCAAACTTGACATGATCAACCTTGTACGCAACAACGCTGATGAACTTGAGAACTAGTGGTAAAATTGACTTATAAAGGGACTGGTTGTTTTGAACCTCCCGGATAAATCCAATGCAGTCGTGCCAAATTTCCTCAATAGCATCATGCTCCAAGGAACGGAGGTAGTCAACAAGAAACATCATCACCTGGTGAATAGTCAACGAAGTTGCGACGGTTGACTTTTCCACTGGTTCAACTGCTCCAGGATGATTACTTCGTCCTGTCACCGACTCGAACAGATGTGGAACTGTCAGCTTTGGTCGCGAACCATCTAGCACATGAATGATTTTAAAAACCACATTGGCTTCTGACTCTGGCTGTTCCCTGTGTCGCTCCATCAAACATTCCAAGGTCTCTAATGCCTCGAGTTTGTACAGCTTAATCATGACCTTGCGGGTACGAGAGCGCAGGCGCGAAGACAAGAATGGACTCTTTTCAGTCAATGAGCTTGAAGAAGACCGGGAAATGACCCATTTCCACATTTCAAAACAAACCTTAATGGTATCTTGGAAACATAGCAAGACAGTCAATCTATTGTTTGCGGCCGTGGATCTTGCCAATGGAGACTCAACACTAAACACTCCTGAGATGACATTACCAAAAAACCCATGTTGTTGATCCATCGTTGGTATTTGCGTTGACCCATTCCCAGTACCACCACTATTGCCTCCGTGAAAGCTAGTGGTTGAAGCCGATGGGTTCGGAGAAGATGGCATGTTGGCTTCTTCCATCATAAGTTTATGATGAGCAGTAACAAGCAACCTTTCAACACCATTCATATAACTGAAGAAGGATTCAGAATTGCCAGTACCGGTTGAGTTTGATTCCTTAATGTTCTCAAAGGCCTTTGTGATTTGACTGCAAAAGCATTCCACCAATGGAATTAGCACTTGCAATAAAGTCTCATCAAAGAGTTGCAAACAGTCAATAAGAAAGTTGACCCATCTTTCTGTAATAAACTCATTCCAATCTTGAGAGAGGCCGTCGATAATGCATTGAACAAGATCCTTTGGTAATCCAACCTTTTTATCACCCCCGACATGACGTTCCAAGCAAGTGGTGAGGAGTTTTAGCACACCAATTTGTCCCATACCATTATTTGGATCTCTTAGCAAGGCCATTAAAACCTCAATCAATTCAACAAGCCATTCTTCCGACACGACAAACTTTTGTTCATTCACAATAACCTCGAGCAAATCCACAACAGCATCCAAACCTAATTCATGTGAACTGGCAAGTGACTCGTCCATGGGGGTAGGGAACTTCAAAAATTTAACCAAGCATTGGGCCAACGTCTTGGGAGTTTCGTGATGAAGAAAGAAGGCATTTTTAACACCACCGTGTGCTTTTAACACTCGACTAAAGCTCTGAACGTAATACACAAACAATTCGATATCGTCTGATTCGGACAATTTGGTCACGTCAGCTTCCAAAAACCCTGTGCTGGTAATGGGTTGAAGCAACATGGTAAATAATGCCTCTGTAGTCTTGGATGAAACTACAAAATCAAGCCAATGAGATACCAACACCGGCCATTCACCGTCCAAGCAAAGTTTATCAATCATTAGGTACAACGTGCGCAACAGGACATCTTCACAATTTGTACGGTCCACAGAATGATACCAAAGTGCGGAGAAGGCCCGTGCTTGATCAACATCCAAGTAATGCTCGTCAACAAACAGCGACGCCAATCCGCTCTCAACTCGTTTAGGATCCTTCTCCATTAGCATCTCATGCAACAGCCAAATGCCCCGTACTAACCGGACATGGTCGTCTGACGTGGAAAAAGCCGAATGTGTAATTAACCCTTCCCACAGCTGCTTTAATGTTTTTGCCACCAGTTTGTCAACTTCGGCTTTATTATCCATTCCACCAACAATAGTCGTAAATAGTGGGACCGTCTTGGTTAAGACTCCGCTTGTTTCTGTGCATTGCAAGAGGGCTCCAACAAGACCATCGTGTCTCCAGCTTTCTATTGCATGGGGGACCTTGGCGAGAGCTTCACAAAGCATATCGCACAATGGAACAACATAATTTGATTCCTCCTTCCGTAATTCTCCTGATAAGAACTCTGCTAGTTTGTCTAAAACAAGTTCTGATAGGGTAGCTGCGCTGATGGGCGATTGAAAGTCTTCTGGCGATTCTGAATATGCACGTTTAATAAGCTCTTGTATGTTTTGCGGGGGCGTTGAATGTTCCAGAGGTAAGAATGCTCGATCAGGAATAAAGCCTAACATGATGGAACAAACTGAATACCACAATTCCATTTTTCCATTCCCACTAACCTGTTCGTATTGCCCAAACAGCACCAATAACGCCAGTGGCAAGTGCGTAATCACCATCTCTTCCTCATTGACATTGAAGGTCTCCAACACAAACAAGGTCAGCTCCAAATCCCCCGCCAATATCAGCTCCACAATGTCATGCCATATATGCACCGCTTCAACACCATCTATAAACGTTGATGCACTTCGTACCACATCTTCTTCATCTGCAGGATGTCGGTCACAGTATTGTTTCACCGCCCGTATTGACGGAATCAACACCCGAGGAACAACTGACCCACCAACTTCCCATCGATCCAGGATACTGAGGCAGATTTTGAATGGCTTTGTCTTGTCACCCGTGGTATACTCCTCGTTGACGTTTTCTTCAAACATTTTCAAAATTCCTTTAACCAAAGGCTCCAATGCATATTTGGCAAAGTATTCGTCCCTAGACACCTTTTCTCCGGTTTCAGGGTCAGGACCCAACAACCAATTCCACAGCCGACGGTTTAAAGACATGTCACGACGCAACACTGTCGAACATACACTAACCAGCAACCTTTCCAAGTCACTCTGGTCCGCTAACATTTGTAAAGGTACTGACTGGAGTTCTAAGTTTTTGACCAAAAATTCCAAAAACCCTCGTTGAACCAACGGCTGTTCATCCTCCAACCCTCTACAAAATGCTCTAATCAACAAACCCGGATCAGGACCTGTTGCCATCTGCGCTTCATACGACATGCTTTGTCTTGCCAACGTTTTGTATTCAGTCTTTCCAGAACTTCGTCGTTCCTCTGCTCTTTCCAACTGCGCAAAATCCTGAACTGAAAACTTGGGCAGACGCTTATTACACCAGGCCAATGCACCCAACCTTCGGTCAGCAGAAGATATTATGACCAGGAAGAAACACGCCCAAAAATGAGTATCATCATTCAACTTGAGCTTAATATCATCCAGTAATTTAAACACATCATCAAAGCTCTCACTCGATTCATCATCAATACCTGGCAACAGAGCCAGTATCAGCGGCTTGATGACATGACGAGGCAAGGCCGGCAGCGTGAGTACATGCTCCTGATATAACGATATAAGCGTAGGTTTGACACTAATGCTAGCATATGTCATCAACGGCAAAATACCAGGCAGCCAAACACCCAACTCTGCATATAGCTGATCAGCACCCAGCATTTTAAACACCGTGCCATATACCTCCAACGCCTTTTGATGCACACCAGATGGCAACCCCGGCTGTAGACATTGTGATAGCCGACACGCCACAATAGGCCCATTCGGAATATTATTATAACTTTCTCCTCCTCTCAACGCCTTTAGCAGCTTCCCGAGAAAGGATATGTAATCTGCCCATTCCTCAACGCTATCCCATACTCCTAACGCTCGTTCAACATTTCCACTAAATTGCTTCCATTTGGCATCTAAACAAGAATTAGTACCATTGTTTTCTGGAGATGTAATTTGGGTCAGGAATCCTTGTCTGGGTGAAAAACTAGACTGGCCAGCTCCAACCTGGCAGTACTATACTTTCATCGGAAGTGTCTTCTTTTCTAGAAAAGAAGCAAAAGCACTGGTATTCCGTTGGATGGGCTCAATTCCCCCCACAGGGATTCACCTTTTGGTTCTTTTCGGGAAAAGAACCAAACCTCTAACATGTAGTGGGCTCCGTAGGTCGTCGCCTTTTGGTTCTTTCGGGATAAGAGCAATATATGATCCCCGAGTTCTCCTAGCCACACACCGGAGGCAATAATTTGGAATTGCATGTTGTAACTGTTCAGATAGAAGCGGCACAACTTAGGAACATATAACCATGCTTCAAATCAATCAAAACGGCAACTGGAGCAGTATATATGAGTCTCGACTCGGTAGCATTATCAATGACAATTGGCTGCCAATATACTACAGCCATACATATGCCATTACACAGGGTGAATAGCATAAGCTCCTTCGGAATGATTTAACAAAAGCCGCTAATTATGCCCATAGTCTCCGATAACCCCATATTTCCGAACGAGAATCCCCGGACAAGTAGTACCATACCATAGATCATGCCATTATCGAACTTACCATTGTTTCCACCCTTTGCCATTGGCGAGCCCATCCTTAGAAATGCGCTGTTGGGCATACTGACACCTTCTTCGCCTAACACCGTGTCAAAAGCCGTGATCTCTACTTGTGCTGCTACAACGCCAGTCCAGCTCCTACGCGCGTTGCGTGCGTGTCGTCGTGTCGCTTCCTCAATGGCTTTTTCCTAACCCTAATCAAAACCCTAACCCATCCAAAAATTATAGATCCGTTATTCGCCACCAGAAATCGTATATCGAACAATTGACCGTGTTCCGGGGAACACCCCAGACCCAGATACGGATCCTGAGGTTGAGTTTAAAAGCTATAATCTCAGCATTCGCCAGTAGAAATCGACTTCAAACAATTGAAATGTTTTCTGGGGGCACGCCCCCAGACCCCCAGGGCTCGCTTCGCTCGAAGTTATGGGTAGTGTTTATTGCTTTTTATTCGTGCGGCGGTGCAGGGGGCAGACCCCCTTCAAACCTAACCCAGCAGTAGTTTTCTGGGGGCACGCCCCCAGACCCCCGGGGCTCGCTTCGCTCGAAGTTATGTGTAGTGTTTCCGCTTCTATTCGTTGAAGTCTCGCAGAGCCACGGGGGTACAGGGGGCTGGACCCCTGCAAACCCAACCCAGGAGTAGTATTTTGGGGACAGGCCCTGGATTCGCTCGAAGTTATGGGTAGTGTTTCCGTTTCTATTCCTTGAAACCTCGCAGAGCCACGGGGGTGCAGGGGGCAGACCCCCTTCAAACCTAACCCAGCAGTAGTTTTCTGGGGGCACGCCCCCAGACCCCCGGGGCTCGCTTCGCTCGAAGTTATGTGCAGTGTTTCCGCTTCTATTCGTTGAAGCCTCGCAGAGCCACGGGGGTGCAGGGGGCTGGCCCCCTGCAAAACCCTAACCCATATGTCTTCCTGGGGGCACGCCCCCAGACCCCCAGGGCTCGCTTCGCTCGAAGCTATGGAACCCAAATCCGCGAAGCTGACAAACGCTTTTGCTTCTTTTCTGGAAAAGAAGAACTGCATCTCAACGAGCTGTTAGTAGAGATTACGTAGGTGTTGAAGAGATAGGGTTAGGGTAGATGATGAGGCACGTGCATGATTTCTTTTTGTTAGGGGTGCGCCGATCAGGATTTGTGAAATAATAATAATTATTCTACGGGGTTCTGATTGTGTTACATCATCGGCAGTTCTAGAACTCGGGGAGCCCTAGCCCAGGTTCAGGTGGGATGCGCGCGCGCGCGGGGAGTACGATGTGTGCGCGGGCGCGGCGCGCCAGGGCGCGAAGATGTTCAGACGGTGTCATGCGAGCGCTTTTTATTTTTCTGTCGGGGCCGGGCAGGACGGGTTCTAGGGGGAATTGGCGGCTGAAGGGGTGTGTGGAGGGAGCTGGAGAGCTGGACAATGGGCTGCGAGAAGCCGGAGAGGGGTTTGAGGGGGATCGGGGGGCCTGAGGAGCTTGGAATATTTTGGAAGGGAGGGATGGTCGCGGGAATTGCCGGATTCGGAAGGAGCAGTTACCCTTTCGGGGGGTTATGTAATGTGTGTGGGAATACGTAATGGGCGAGAGCGGCGGCTGTGAAGCGATAGGGTATAAATATAAGGACAAAGGCCGGGGAGAGGGAGTCGATTTAGCTTAAGGTTCCAAAGTGTGAAGAAATTAGCAGTGCTTATTCCACACACGAAGAAGGTTTACGACACACACTCTCGTCCTCAGCGTTTATATATATAGGCTTCATTTGCAGCTGTCCTATCTATCGACTACGACGCAGACACAATGGTGTACTACTCGGTTACAGGGAGCGGCGTCTACTGCCGTCCAGAATGCGAGCTTTTGGCTGGACAGAATGATGTGAGCATGTATGAGAGCACGGGTGCTGCAGAGGCCCAGGAGCTCAAGCCCTGCAATGAGTGCAAGCCCGAGCTGGAGGTTAGGGTGGGCAACCAGGTGATCGATTCTACGGTGAGCACAGTAAACGCCAGCATAGGGCTGAATCTACCGCGCCACCAGCGCTCTTGTTCTACCTTGGGAGGATCCTCCCAGCAACAGCCCAGTGCTGTGGAGGCGGCTGGGTGGCGGCCCCGTCGGGCCTCAATTGCCAGTGGCCACATTCCGGCTGCGACCAAGGCCCTGACTGATCTCCAGGCTGAGAAGAACTCTCACAGAAGTGCATCTCGACGAGATTCGCATCATCGTGGTGGGAGCGATCATGCACGGCTCGTGGTCGAGGCATGTCGGAACATCGCTGCGGCTGCCGTAGCCTCGGCCTATACCAGTCGGGATTCCGACGACTCGTCCGATTCCTCCCCCTCGCCCCGGGCGGGGGGTGTCTCCTCTTCTTCACGTCGAAACTCCACTGGTGGCAAATTTCAGCGCAAGAAGCGTCGAGGCGGCATTCTCGGGTTCAAGGAACTTGCCAACAAGGCGGGTCTCTCGCCCTGGCACTTCCACCGTGTCTTCCGCTCCGTCACGGGTCTCACGCCCAAGGCCTACGGCGAGGCCTGCTGGCAGGCCGTCACCACCAACGGTGTATCTCCAGAAGATCAGCCACAAACAGCCACTACGACGACTAATAAACAGCCACAACCACAGTCACAGCCACAGCATGTTGCATCGCCACCGCTCTCGCCCTCGGCACCGGCGCCACCGGTGCCTGCTGCACCGCCACAGGAGGGTGAGGCACAGCCACCACAGCCAGCGTACTATCTGCCATCGTCCAAGCCAGAAGAAATCCTGAACGCGTCGACAATCCTGGACCACACTCCGTCGCTGTCGACCACAGAGCCCGCCCAGCTGTTCAACAACAACTGGCTCGACAACCCGTCGTCCTCGCTGATGATGGACACCGAGCCCGGAGTCACGCCAAACATCAACCCCGCGACAGAAGACATGCTCAACCTGACACTGGACCCCAACTCGTCCGACCTGCACATGAACCAGTTCCTAGACCAGTCGCCCATGCAGGACTGGCTGGGCACCGGCGGCCTCGACGACAAAGACCCTCTCCTCTTCGCAGGCTCCGAATGGGTCGAACCAACCCCCCTATAATGCCCTAACCACCCACCCCTGCACGCACCCCCCAAAACTATTTATTTATGTATTTAATCAGATTCCCTTGCACGGTTTTCCACTTGTATATCATCCGTCCTACTAGTAGTTTTCTGGGGGCACGCCCCCAGACCCCCTGGGCTCGCTTCGCGAGGTTATGGGTTGTGGTTCTTTCTTTCTATTCGTGGAAGCCTCGCAGAGCCACGGGGGTGCCCCCTGCAAAACCTAACCCAGGTGTAGTTTTACTGGGGGCTAGCCCCCAGACCCCCTGGGCTCGCTTCGCGAGGTTATGGGTTGTGGTTCTTTCCTTCTATTCGTTGAAGCCTCGCAGAGCCACGGGGGTGCAGGGGGCTGGCCCCCTGCAAAACCTATCCCAGGTGTAGTTTTACTGGGGGCTAGCCCCCAGACCCCCTGGGCTCGCTTCGCGAGGTTATGGGTTGCGGTTCTTTCCTTCTATTCGTTGAAGCCTCGCAGAGCCACGGGGGTGCAGGGGGCTGGCCCCCTGCAAAACCTAACCCAGGTGTAGTTTTACTGGGGGCTAGCCCCCTACAAAACCTAACCCAGGTGTAGTTTTACTGGGGGCTAGCCCCCAGACCCCCTGGGCTCGCTTCGCGAGATTATGGGTTGTGGTTCTTTCCTTCTATTCGTTGAAGCTTCGCAGAGCCACGGGGGTGCAGGGGGCTGGCCCCCTGCAAGTCTAACCCAGGTGTAGTTTTCTGGGGGTTCTCGCTTCGCACTAGGCTATAAGTGGTGGTTGTTTGTTTCTATTCGTTGAAGCCTCGCAGAGCCAGGGGGGTGCAGGGGGCTGGCCCCTGCAAACCTAACCCAGAAGTAGTTTATGGGAGAAAAGGGATAGTTGGGTTGTAGTTAGTTTGATTTAAGTGGAATTAGGTTATGGGTTTGATAAGGAGAGAACGTGGGATCAGGGAAAGGTTAATTATGGTTAAGGGTTTGATTAATCGATCTGTTATCTTGGTACTGTGGACCGATCAGATACTGCGTGTGTCGATGATAGGTTAGTGTTGTGTTAGTGATAAGCGGTGCATGCGGCGCGCATGTGGTTGTACATGTATGAGATAACCTTAGTTGCATGTATGCATACGGGCAGGAGGTGAGGAGGATGAATTAGCGGTAATGGCCAAATTGGATGGCAGTGGTTTGCTGCATGAATAGACGGTCAAGTGATATTAATGTATATAACGTACGATATGTCAATTAGCTATAGCTTGAGGGTTGGTGGGTGATAGTATTTATTAGCTTTATTGGCATATCAAAGTTGTCAGTCATATTATGTTGGTAGTATATCCTCGGTCCACGACTGTGTGTCGGAAGTTTTGAGAGCCGAGGTAGCGGAAGTCAAATTAAATATCCGGACCGTATGGTCTGGTGAACCTTAAAGCTGCAGTTTGGCACTTTGTGGGAGAACTGACTTAATACTCTGCTGAATTCTATTAACTCTCGATTACGTGATCTCTCACACCCCACCCAACAAACTCTATTGACTCTCAACAACCCTAACTCTCTTTGGTGTTGAATATACCGTTTCTTTTCTTAGCTCTGCAAGCTAAAGTAGACCTCAACTTTCACGGAGCAGAACCTGTGCCAAAAGGACCCTTAAAAAGAACTTCAGTTGGTTAATATCTAGTGGGGTGTTTCTTCTTTTTCCAGAAAAAGAAGCAAAAAGCGTTAGCTCTGCGAGGCTAGACTAGACCAACATCAGCTCTCTTAATCGCTCTCACTTGGCAAACAGTGGGCCAAATGTCCTTCTTTTTCTAGAAAAGAATCAGTAAGCGGTTCTCCGAGGCTAGGCTAGAATGGGCTGGCTCCAACTTCGGCGAATAGAAAGCACCTCAGTTTCATGGTTAATATTTAGTGGAGTGTTTCTTCTTTTTCCAGAAAAAGAAGCAAAAAGCGTTAGCTCTGCGAGGCTGGACTAGACCAACACCTACTAAATCCTCTCAATTGGCAAACAGCGGGTCAAATGTCCTTCTTTTTCTAGAAAAAGAAGCAAAAAGCATTAGTTCTGCGAGGCTAGGCTAGAATGCACCGACTCCAACTTCCGCGAAGCGGAACCACGGGGGTTTGGGGGCGTGCCCCCAAAATACTAGTTGAACAGCGTAATCAATTGGTCAATTGGAACTACTAGATCCATTAAAATACGGGAAGGCGCTAGTTTCCTTAAACAATAAAGGGAATATTCGAGTTTTGCTGAAAGCTACATTACCCAACCCTCCGCGAAGCGGACCCAGGGGGGTTTGGGGGCATGCCCCCAAAAAGAACTATATACTGGCTAATTGATATTACCCCATCGCTAAACAACGCGTACCGAGGTCTTATTGAATACGATCGGGGTTTTACCCAGCACTCCGCGAAGCGGACCCAGGGGGTTTGGGGGCGTGCCCCCAAGAAAAGTGAAAGTAAAGGTTCCTGAACCTATAAAACACGGTACCTTGTTCAATTGACCTATAACACACACAGGGGCTGCGTTGTAAGCATGATTTAAATTAAGGGGCGGTCACGTGATGGTTGGATGTTCTTGGGTGAGTAGAGGCGAGGGCGAGTGTAAGGTTTAGGGGGAGGGAGAGAGGGAGGTTTTGAAGAAAAGGACAATGGGAGCGGGAAATGAGCGATTGGAGGATGGATTGAGAGACCGCGAGGTGGTGCGTACGGATCCGTGTGTGAGATCCGAGGGGGGTGGGTGAGACATTGAACAAAGGTGTTTATAGGGTTTGGTTTTCTGTGAGACAGACGAGGCGAGAGGTCATTTGGCCAATGTTTGAGATGGCGATTTGACCACGGAGAAGAAGCCTGGGTCGGGTGATTTGACTGCCTTGACAGGGCATTACGCTCCACGGAAGGTGGAGGAGGAACTAGTTCCCCAAGCAGTCTTACCCCTGGGTTTGGTGAGGTTTCGGTCCGCCGGCACATGTCGGGCCGACCCTCCAATCACGGACCAACACACCAACCATCCAACCAACGATCGAACTCCCATAACAGAAGCCCTTGCACTCTCAAATACTATCTAATACTATCTAATACTGAGGCTGCTCCTGGCCAGCGTTGTGTGCAGACGCCTGGCTCTTGGTTGAAAAGCCACCAGCGGGCCGGTCCCGTTGTCGATCGGGCAAGGGTCCGCCAAGGGAAGGATCGTCACGGATCGGCAACATGCATATGCACTTCATGCATGCATGCAAGCAAATAGGCGAACCAAGGAACCCTATGCCCAATCGACTACCTAACCCGGTTTCATATTTCAGTCCACAGTTGGCGAGCCAGTCAATTGAGATCCTTAGGCCTCCACTGCTCACCTGATCAACTGTGTTTCTGGGGACTCGCCCCAGACATCCGGTTCTCGCTTCGCTAGAGACTATAGTCCATTCTATGTAGCCTCGCAGAGCCACAGGGTGCACACCTAACCCCGGTATGGTTTTCTTGGGGCACGCCCCCAGACCCCTCGTCCCCAGACATCCGGTTCTCGCTTAGCTAGAGACTATAGTCCATTCTATGTAGCCTCGCAGAGCCACAGGGTGCACACCTAACCCCGGTATGGTTTTCTGGGGGCACGCCCCCAGACCCCCAGGGCTCGCTTCGCTCGAAGCTATGGGTAGTGTTCAATTGCTTCTATTGGTTGAAG
Source organism: Blastobotrys ciferrii (assembly GCA_030573635.1). NCBI lineage: Eukaryota > Fungi > Ascomycota > Dipodascomycetes > Dipodascales > Trichomonascaceae > Blastobotrys > Blastobotrys ciferrii. The sequence goes on along the minus strand of JAJMDO010000005.1, from coordinate 133,192 downwards.
CCTCGCAGAGCCACTGGGGTGCAGGGGCTAGCCCCCTGCAAACCTAACCCAGGTAGCTTTCTCGGGGCATGTCCACAGATCCCCTGGATTCACTTCGCTCGAGGCTATTTGTAGTGCTTTTTACTTCCTATTCGTCGAAGCCTCGCAGAGCCACTGGGGTGCAGAGGCTGGCCCCTGCAATCCTGGCCCAGAAGCGTTTTCTGGGGGCGGGGTCCCAGACTCTAGGGGTCTGCTTCGCTGATTTGGCGATGAAAGCAGCAGGTACCAATTCCAGGTAAGCAATTGGTCACTATAACTCTTATTTCTTTCGAGGAAAGAAGCAAAAAGCATAGTTCTGCTTCACAGATGTCCTGTCAACCCAAACCTCGGCGAAGCCGACCCAGGGGGTCTGGGGGCATGCCCCCAGAAAATCTGTGCTGTAGAGAGGCTTCTTCTTTTCCGGAAAAGAAGCAAAAGCGTTAGTCCTGCTTCGCAGGAGGGTTGTTGGCCCAAACCTCGGCGAAGCCGACCCAGGGGGTTTGGGGGCGTGCCCCCAAAAAAGGCGAAACCGAGATAGAAGAAGGGTTTTTGGTCCCTTGATTGACAATGGATGGTCATAAGTTTTCCAGTCAATCGGGGTGTGTCGATTTGTGTGTTGAGCTGTGGGGAAATCGGTTCATCTGATCGCCTGAAAATCGGCCTTATCGGGTTGCATACATGCAGGTCCTAAGCATCGAAGGCGCGTCGCGACGCGGCGCGTAAAACATACTCGGAAAAAGAAAAATAACCGAGAGAACCCTGTCAAGGAACGAGTAGAGATAATATTGATCAAATAATTTGTTTACGATAAAATACCTCAACATCAACGGGTTTTCCGAGAGGGGCAGTTCATTGTATTATGGATTTAATTGGTTTTGAGGGACACGCCTCCAGCACCCCTCGCTGGGTCGGCTTTTCCGAGGATTGGGTAGAGAAGGGCTATGCATGCAGGGAGGAGCTATAGGGCTTTTACGTACGTGGCCAACTGGCTCGGCTTAAACATGAGAGAGCCTCTCAGAGCGAACGCTTTTGTTCCTTTTTCTAGAAACAGAATAACATTCGACTCGCTATTGCCAATTGAAAGAAATTTAGGGTCTTTTTTGGGGGCACGCCCCCAAACCCCCATAGTTCCGCTTCGCGGAAGTACTAGTCGAACTTGGGCTAGCCCAGACTCGCAGAACTAATGCTTTTTCTAGAAAAAGAATAGCACTCAATTCGCTATTGCCAATTGAAAGAGATTTAAGGTCTTTTTTGGGGGCACGCCCCCAAACCCCCGTGGTTCCGCTTCGCGGAAGTATTAGTCGAACCTGGACTAGCTTGGCCCCACAGATCTAATGCTTTTTGCTTCTTTTTCTAGAAAAAGAAGAGCGTCTGACCAGATATTTGCCAATTGAAAGTGATTGACTTATTTTGGAGGCACGTCCCCAAGCCCCCTAGTTCCGCTACGCGGAAGTTGGAGCCGGCCTAGCCTGGTCTAACGCTTTTTGCTTCTTTTCTGGAAAAAGAAGAAACTCACTCTAACATCAAGTTCTTCAGTCTTAAATTTGGTACTCTCGGATAGTTCCAGAAGGCACACTGATAGAGATAGCAGGGTTTTTGGTAAGCCCGAGCAATTGCCTTATATATTTCGCTAGTTTCTCGTATATGTAGCTTTTGCAACGTTTTTAGTTCTCCTTTTAAGAAGAACAATATCGCTCCATTCGTTGAGACCCCGGAGGGCTACTGATTTTCGGTTCTTTTTTCCAAGAACAGTACTTCCTTGTTCGTTGAAGCCTCGCAGAGCTAATGTTTTTGGTTCTTTTTTTAAAAAGAACAGAAATGAGGTAGCTAATGTTTGCAATGAGTTTGCCCTTTTTCTAAGTTCTGAAAAAAGGCCCCTATCCTGTATCTAACTGTTAGAGGACCATATTCATCGGCCCGCGCCGGGCCGACAAGGTAGATTAACCAGTCACGTGACCCCCCCTGAATAACCTATTAATAAGGTATGCTTTACGAGCGTGCATGAGGTGATCTATGCATCCTGTAGGGCGCATGCATGCAGGTGATGGAATGTGCTTAGCTGCACTGTCATACATAGCGGGGCTTGGCGGGGGACGAAGCGTGGCCGAAGTAGGAATGCTATCTAATATATTATTTCGTGCGCATGTATCAGGGAGATCGATAAAATATTCCAGAGTCGGCCCCAATCGATAGAAAAAATTAATACAAATTACCCTTACGCAGCTCAGGGGGGGGGGAGGGGGTTCGATGCATGTCTTAAAGCAGATAACGCTGTCCGACTTTCCCCCTAGCTGGAAGTATTTCTCCATACAATAGAACGCACTTTTTAGCCGAATTCCTTAAGCTCATGGAAGAAGGTAAAGTTCTCGTTCAATTCCTGCTTGCATGGATGCATGCTAAGCCTTGCATAAATAATAATCGGCAGCCCTCGGCGTACCCCGTATTTCTTACAGGGGCCCCTAACTGCCGCCCCCTGTAACTATGTAACTCCCTCCAGCCACAATCACAATCTCTCCTCATCAATTATGCCGCAACTTACTGAGATATATCACTTCCTTCTGCAATCCTAACCCTGCAGTGGCTTTTCCTGGGGGCCAGCCCCCAGACCCCCTGGGCTCGCTTCGCTCGAGGCTATGGATAGTGGTTTTCTCTTTCTGTTTGTGGAAGCCTCGCAGGATTAATTAACCAAGAAGTTTTCTGGGGGCACGCCCCCAGACCCCCTGGGCTCGCTTCGCTCGAGGCTCTGGGTAGTGGTTTTTTCTCTCTATTCGTTGAAGCCTCGCAGAGCAACGGGGGTGCAGGGGGCTAGCCCCCTGCAAAACCTAACCCAGGTGTAGTTTTCTGGGGGCCCGCCCCCAGACCCCCATGGCTCGCTTCGCTCGAGGCTATGGGTAGTGGTTTTTTCTTTCTATTCGTTGAAGCCTCGCAGAGCCACGGGGGTGCAGGGGGCTAGCCCCCTGCAAAACCTAACCCAGGTGTAGTTTTCTGGGGGCCCGCCCCCAGACCCCCATGGCTCGCTTCGCTCGAGGCTATGGGTAGTGGTTTTTTCTTTCTATTCGTTGAAGCCTCGCAGAGCCACGGGGGTGCAGGGGGCTGGCCCCCTGCAAACCTAACCCGTGAGTAATATTTCTGGTCAGGAAAAGCTTCTTCGGACAGGGATTGGTAAAGGACGAGCTGTATGTGGGGATTGGGGTCTGTAGCCGTATGCTTCTGGCGGGGCGAGGGGTTCTTGTTTCTTTTGTTTCAGACCTATGACCTGTTGAGGGCTGTCCAGGTGCGTAAGAGCCTGGGTTCTCAGGAGATCTGTTGAGTGGGATGGGAATTCTATGGATAATCGTATGTATACAATGCAGCGCTTCTGCGATGAGTCGTATGGTATGCGTCGTCGTGATGCATGTCTCAACATATTTTGTTCTCCGTTAGTACGTTCTGTCTAAACTAATCGGGTAACCTGCCCTGTCATGGGACCTCGTACTGACAGGTACACTGCCGGAACTCCCGTCCAGGGCGTCTAGCTGCCAATTCCTGAGCTAACTGCCATGTATTCGGTATTGCACCATCATCAATGCGGTCTGACACAAAGTAAAGAATTTACGCAGTAAACTCTGTGGCTGGTCATAGGGCCCTTAAACCGGGCCGATCGGAGGCCTAATACTCTAACAGGTGCTTACTAAGCAGCCCTCCTGCAACTAGCATGACCAGGCTGAGACATGCATGTCGATAAACGCCACAAATCTAGATCATCTGAAACACGTTTATTTTTCAACCTACTAGTTACTGTAACTACTCCTAGGTACTAAGGCCCTAGTAATCGATATCTCACCAGCCATAACTACTTTGGTCATCCCATATCGCCAGGTCATAATATCAGCGTACTCTACGCCACAAAACGACCAATTTCACTCCAAGGTCCAAGCATGCTACCTGATCTCGGAGCCCGGTGCACCATTCAGCATGTCTAGTTACAAAACTCCTATTCCGCGGATAACTTCGTTACATCAAAATAGTTTCCTAAAACGCTTCCAATCCTCTTCTTTTTCCAGAAAAAGAAGCAAAAAGCGATAGTTCTGCTCAGCAGAAGGTTTGCTGACCCAACGCTCGGCGAAGCCGACAACGGGGGTCTGGGGGCCTGCCCCCAGAAATACAATTCTACGAAACAGTTCCTTCTTTTCCAGAAAAGAAGCAATAGCGTTAGTTCTGCCTCACAGAAGGTTTATTGACCCCACGCTCGGCGAAGCCGACCCCGGGGGTCTGGGGGCGTGCCCCCAGAAATACAACTATACGAAACGTTTCTTCTTTTCCAGAAAAGAAGCAAAAGCGTTAGTTCTGCTTCGCAGAAGGTTTATTGACCCAACCCTCGGCGAAGCCGACCCAGGGGGTCTGGGGGCGTGCCCCCAGGAACGCCTCACGCCAAGCGGCTTTCTTCTTTTCCAGAAAAGAAACAAAAGCGTTAGCTCTAGAAGAGGATTTCAACCCAACGCTCGGCGAAGCCGACCCTGGGGGTCTGGGGGCATGCCCCCAGAAATGCATCTCTACGAAGCAGTTTCTTCTTTTCCAGAAAAGAAGCAAAAGCGTTAGTTCTGCTTCGCAGGAGGACTCGGCGAAGCCGACCCAGGGGGTCTGGGGGCGAGCCCCCAGGAAAAACACTCAACGACAGTTAATATATTACACAGCTTTCCAGAGGTAGACCATTTCGTCCCAGCCTGTGGACGCGACCCAGCCGGGCTGGCCCCAGAGCGACCAGTCGGCGTCAATGACAAACTCCGTGTGTCTGTCGAACATGCTGACCTGGCCCTTGGTGTGGTTCACGCGCGGGTTGTACGGCGCCGAGTCCACGGACGTGTCGCGCCACACGCGCGCGGTGGTGTCGTAGGAGCCGGAAATGAGGACCTCGGCTGCATGCGGCGACCAGCTCACGGAGCGCACGGCGTAGTCGTGGCCGCGGAGGTCGTTCAGGGGCGCCGTGCCTCTGGGTCTTCGCAGGTCCCAGATCTTGACTGCCTTGTCCACGCCGCCGCTCGCCAAAGTCGAAGCTCGATACTTGTTCCAGTCCAGCGCCAGACACTCAAGCCCGCTGTGCGCATGCGGGATGACCGTCGCGGGTCGTCCCTCAGGCGTCCGTACGTCCCACACGCGGATTGTCGAGTCCGAGTGCGCACTCGCAAGTATGCTTCCTTCGTGCGGCGAGAACTTGGCAGCATATATGCAATTCGAACCCCCGGCCCCGGCGCCACCCCCCATGCCCCCCGTCGGCGTCCCGACACCGGTGCCGGTCTTAGTCATCGGCACCGCCACACGCGCTTGTGGCGGTGGCGCGCCACTAAGATGTGGCGCACGGAACGTCTGAAGCGAGTTGGGCCTAGTGGGGTCCCATAGCTTGATAGACTCGTCCCAGGAGGCCGAACAAAAGACATGCTTGTCGACGAGGTTCCAGGAGACGGCAAAGACCTCCTTCGCATGCTCGTGCCACGACATGAGCGGAAATTGCCGTTGTGTAATGTCAAATAGCTTCACGGCCCCATCGCCGTGTGCAGACACCAGATGGTTCTCATGTGTCTCGGACCAGGCGAGGCTGAACGCCCCGTCCTGCGTGTCAAAGACGTTCTGAGGCTGGAGGGTCCCATCTGGCCCTATGTCCAGGATGTAGATGCGGCCGTTGCCCACAAGCCCGTAGTTCGCGGCCCCAGCCACCGCGAGCTTCGAGTCGAAGAACGGTGAGTACCTCGTGGCATAACCACTGTATCCCTGTGTGCGGAAACTCAACATTTCTGTATACTGATGCTCTCGATTCTGTCGCCAGGAATAACGACCATGCCAATGTAGCGGTTCGTGCTGCTGCCCGCTCGCTTCTCAATGCAGTCCTGTATAATCAAGTCGCTGTCCTTGTCCACACAAACCAACACGCCGAAAAACCCCCGCTTGTCCGTAGTCGCCACGCGCAGGTGCTTGTTGATGAACCTATCCTCGATATGCGTTCGCATCCTACTCTGCCCAGGCTACAAAATCCCCTACTTTTTATCCCGGCCCCCGCTCGCCGGCCCCGCGTATTTCTCAGTCCGCTCCGTTCCTTTTTCGTACCGAGGTCAAAAAATTACCCAATCGGGCCGACACACCCCCCCTGACCCTGGGCACGCCCCCAGACCCCCGGGGTCGGCTACGCCGAGCGTTGGGTCAATAAGCCTTCTGCGAAGCAGAACTAACGTTTTTGCTTCTTTTCTGGAAAAGAAGAAACTGCTTTTTAGAGTTGTATTTCTGGGGCACGCCCCCAGACCCCCTGGGTCGGCTTCGCCGAGCGTGGGGTCAATAAACCTTCATAAACCTTCTGCGAAGCAGAACTAACGCTTTTGCTTCTTTTCTGGAAAAGAAGAAACTGCTTTGTAGAGTTGTACTTCTGGGGGCTCGCCCCCAGACTCCCTGGGTCGGCTTTGCCGAGCGTGAGGCCACTAAACCTTCTGCAAAGCAGAACTAGCGCTTTTGCTTCTTTTCTGGAAAAGAAGAAACTGCTTCCTAGAGTTGTATTTCTGGGGGTACGCCCCCAGACCTCCTGGCTCGGCTTCGCCGAGATTTGGGTCTACAAACCTTCTGCGAAGTCGAACTAATGTTTTGCTTCTCTTCTGGAAAAAAAGAAAGCAGCTTGGTGTGAGGAGTTTCTGGGGGCACGCTCCGAGACCCCCAGGGTCGGCTTCGTTAATATACGGATTCGGGAAAAGCAATGAGTCCTTCAACGAAGCAAAACTAATGCTTTTACTTCTTTTCTGTAATAGAATTGACCTCTGAATAGTACATGTTTTCTGGGGGCTCGCTCCCAGCTCCCCAGGGTCGGCTTCGCCGAGCTCTGGGCGAATAAGTCCTCTGCGAAGTAGATCGAACCACACTGTTGCTTCTTTCCTGGTCCTGGAAAAGCTGAGTCGGGACGGTCAATAATCCTTCTGCGAAGCAGAACAATCGCTTTTGCTTCTTTTCTGGAAAAGAAGAAACTGCTTTAACGTAAGGGATTACCCTGATCCCCGGGGTTCGCCGAAGGTTTAGTCAAGAAGCCTTCTGTGAAGTAAAACTAGAGCTTTTGCTTCTTTCCTGGAAAAGAAGAAACTGTTGTGAGGTACAGATTCTGAGGTGACACAACGAATTTGGGATGGGGGCTATTATTTCTGTTCGAATAAGCCTCGCAGAGCCACGCTTTTTGGTTCCTTTTCTGGAAAAAGAACAAAACCGCTGAAAAAATGTCTGTCGAAAGAATGGTGTGCGGAGAAGTGTTTATTAGATGCCTGTTTAGTTAAGTTTTGTACGGTTTTTCGTGTGTTTTTTGGTGGGGAGAGTGCACGGCCACTCGAGCCGCTGCACTAGCCACCGGGAGTATTTCAGGGTAGGGCCCCGTGGGATGTGCAGGGGAGGGCGGCTTGGGAGATGATCAATGCATGGATGGCGAAGCAGGTCCAAGGAGGCCCGTGCCTTGAATCGACAGGGGATTGTTCGTTAGAATGACGTATCTAGGTAGGCGGTGCACTATGTTATGACGGTGTATGTTTCGTTGAACTGATACGTGGGGTGCATGGGTGTTTGATTACGGAACGTTCCAGCTATGCAGGGAATATAATATTCTTAAACCCCTGAGTTGGCTGTGAGGTCATAGCTTCGTTGTTCTTTCAATGACATCATCATAAGCGCGCATGTCGCGTATTAAAGGACTAATTACGTCATCGCCCTTCCCTTGTCTCAGGTCACGTGCCTGGAATTCCTTGACGACTAACGGCCAAAGCTAAAGCCGTAGCCATGTCGTTAGATGCAGACAAGCCAATTGTTTGAGATCTATGATTATTTCCGTACGTTGTGGTTGATTTTCTGGGGGCGCGCCCCCAGACCCCCGTGGCTCCGCCTCGCGGAGAATTGGGGTGACCCGGTTTTCTATACCGGTACACGTAACCTCGAGCGAAGCGAGCCCGGGGGTCTGGGGGCGTGGTTCCGCTTCGCGGAGAATTGGCGTCACAGCAGCGCTAAAGCGGAGATGATGTGTGAAAGCAAAGGGACAAACAAGTGCAAAAGCACATGAAATGGAAAGAACAACAAGAAATAACTTTATGTATTGGATAAAGAGTCTGTCATGGGCTTCGTGTCTTGTTCCGAGTTAACTCCGAATGGGTGTGCCTGGAGACTCTATAATAAACTGATTAAATGATTGAAATAAATCGCTCTAGCTTGCTTTATAAGGCTGATGATTCAGCTGTTCCTCCGATTACGATTCGTTGGTGTATAGCTACTATTATCAGTCCAAAAGTGGTAAAGTTGGCGTTCCTAACACGCTTGTCGCAACATGACTTCCCAGCTATCCAAGCGAAAGAAATAGTCTGTCGGTGATAACAATTCTTCGTAGGTCTGGACTCTAGTTTTGTGTAAAGAACACCAATTGGTCAAGTGGAATCCTTTTGAAGCAAAAAGCATAGTCCTGCTGCACAGAAGAGCTTGTACTCTTCATCACATAAACCCAACCACAAATTCGCAGAACTATATCCTTCAATGCTGCCAGAAACAGGAAACCGCGTTATTAAAATCACGTTCTATGTTTCTGAGAGTAATTCGTTTTATTTCTCTTCCTAGAGGGCTCTTATCCAATGCCTTCTGCGGAAAAGGCGAACTGAATCTGGTAATATAGGGCGCGCCCCAAAATGGCGTAAGCGGGACCATTTCAAGTATAGAGTTGTCATTGATGACTCGAAGTAATATCTGGTATGCTACGGCCGGATGTGGGTGTTGATTGTATTATGCAAACCTAACCCAGTAGTACATTTCTGGGGCAAGCCTCAAGGGCACGCTTCGCTCGAAGTTACACGTAATGTGTCTTTCCTTCTATTCGTTGAAGCCTCTCAGAGCCTCGGGGGTGCAGGGAGCCCTCTGCAAATCTAACCCACGAGTATACAAGTCCCCAGATCATTTCAGGTTTTCTAGAAATTTAAAAGGGCAGTGGTCTCCGAGGGCCTTGCTGATAATATGTTTCTGAATTCACTCGAATATTGTCTGAAAGAACAAAGGAGAACATTGTAAATTGACTAGAGCGTAAAGGTCTTCCTCTTGAAATAAACAGTCTTCGTAGAAGTGGAGCGCAGAAATCGCATTGATACGTTTGAAAATTGGCCTACTTCTCTACCCACCATGATTTTGGCTTTGATATATCCACAGTAACGTTCGGTTTACAAGCTTATAGCTATACACAGACCTAGAACCGCGTTATCATGGGCAGGCGCTAAGACATACTAACTTAGGTAGCTACTACTACCAGTTTCATTCCTTTGATACTTCAGTGGTACGGAAGTAATTGCCTTCCATTCTGTTATTGCAATTAAATCGCGATGTAGCTATTGAAAGACAAAATATAATGTCCAGCCTGCTAGCCCCATCCCCCATGCGGATTCGAGCCAATAGTGTGTCATATATTTCTGAAAAGCTTTCCAAGTTAGACTGTGGGAATTATGTTGATTTACGTCCTGGAACCTAACCTAGTAATGGTTTTCTGGGGGCACGCCCCCAGACCCCCTGGGCTCGCTTCGCTCGAGGTTATGGGTAGTGTTCGGTTTGTCCTATTCGTTGAAGCCTCGCAGAGCCACGGGGGTGCAGGGGGCTGGCCCCCTGCAAACCTAACTAACGGCGAGTGATTCCTCGCAGAGTACTATGACACTGTGCTGCAATATGCCGTCCTTGGCCCACAGGATAAGTCAGGGTTGGGATTTTCTAATACATGTCCAAGGCTGGTGACTTTCCAAAGAGTTTGGCTCAAAGATGACGAGTTGGTACACATTCAGTTACTTTATACTGCAAGCAATTCGCTACATTGGGTTTTGATATTCAAAGCATAATACTGGAAAGTTCATTAAGAAGGTAGTCAGCCGCCGAAGACCCTTTTCATTGAGTATGAATCTACCGAAAGTATTTAGAAAGATGCTGTATAAGGCACTTAAAATGAGAGAGAAAGGTAGTCTGTCGCACAGCATTTGTTATCCCAGAAATGGAGGCAAGTCCCTTATCCTGGTCCACACAACGTATCCCCGTTAGAGGCGTAGCCTCAACGTTAGTGAAATACCTGGGCGACAATCCTTACCCTGTATTAGTTCTTGGGGGCGCACCCCAGATCCCCAGGGCTCGCTGCGCTTGAGGCAATGAGCAATGTTTACTCTTTCGATTTACTGAAGGCTTGCAGACCCACCGGGTGCAGGGAGCTGGCCGCTGCTAACCTGGTCCAGGTGTAGTTTCTGGGGGCACGCCCCTAGGCTACTGGGCTCGGTTTGCTGGAGTTTATAGGTAGTGTTCTGTTCTTTCGAATTTACTACTTACCGAATCTTCGCATCTGCATGTTATTTTTGATCTCTGAGAAGTAGGGCTCGCCGCGGGTAGCGGTGATACATCCCGGTTTCATGGCGACTTCATCTTTCATGGAGTCGGAAAAATACACGTTAAATCGTAAACGTAGGTAGGCCATTACGATGTTATCGCCAGTCTCTTGATCAATAAGACTTCCGTGGTCGCCTATATCGTCCATTGCAGTAGCCAACTGCAGGAGCTGGCCGCAGGCATGAATCATTTTTCCCGGAGGCATGGTATGACGCATAATGGCTTCAACGGTCGAATCGGCCTGATCTTGGTTCAAACCCTCGTCAAGAAACCATTTTCTAGCAAGGATGCCTCCATAGGGCTCAAAGCTGAGTTTAGTTGCCGGAATATTCTTTGGACTGGCGCCAATGTCGTGAAACATGGATGCCAGAAAAAACGTCTCCGGGTCCACCTCAAATTCCAGTACTTGCAATATGACCATTCCGATCGCATAAACTCTAAAAGAATGATTAAAGATTTCCGGAGGTAATTCGTTCCGGACATATGCCCGTGCACGTTTGCGGATCTGGCTATCCGGGAAGGGAATCTGATGCATATCCAATGTCTTTGAATAACCTGTCTGATTAGGATCCTCTAAAGTATCAACAGTTTCCAATCCATACGCCATATTTGTTGTCAGCGCTAGCGTTTGATTTAATATTCTACCCTAGTAGATCGACTTTGATACGAAAACTAGCGTTCTTTAAGCTTGGCTCTATTGATGAGGTGAACGACTCAGTCAATGAGAGAAATGGTTTTATGGTAGTGAATTAATGGATAATACAAAGAGCATTTATATAAACTAAACTAAAGTTTGATGACAGATGTAGAAATATAACCAGCCAAATAAATCAAAACTAGAATGAAACAAAGATAAAAAGTAGAAAAAGCCAAATATGAAACGTTGGGCGGTGAAACCCGACAAACTCAATAAGCTCTCAAATTATACGCGAATTAAGCCGGTCATGGAACTAGTGCCCTATATATATACATTCTCTTTCCTAGTTTGAATCAACTGGTCGGATCCCCACATAAGAGCCCTTCTGATTACTAATTAATGCCGCGACCGCCTTTATTAGCTTACCCTAGTTAATTTTTGTCCGTGACTCACTGATGCACCGTGAAAACTGTATGCATGGCACAAATAAAAGCTAACTAAAGAAATGCAACTGAACCAAGTTAAAGTGTAAAAGGTGTAGTAAAAAATTCCAATTGAGGTGAAGGGAAAAGGCACAGTAAAAGCGTGCTGTTTTGCTTACCAAGTAGTAATTTTCTGAATTTTCCGGGTCACGAGGTTAAACCAGGCCAGGCTTTTTATTTATAAGCCTTGAGGGAAGGATTCCCTCACGTTTTCTTTTACTAGATTGGCTACACGATCTTCTCGTTTTTAAGAACATGTACAAGAAGCATTCTTCTGCGAGCTTCGTCAAATCTATTATATTAGAGTCCCGAATGCCGATAGATGACTATATATCAAAACATTATATAACAGTAACTCAAGAATTTGAACGTGTCGATCATATTGTGGTAGCGCCAGATTTCCACCTAAGCTGGGACCGCCATTCTTTTTCCAGAAAAAGAAGCGAAAAGCCTTGTTCCGCTTCGGAAAAAGTTGCAAGCCACCTAATCCTTTGTGAATCGAGTACAGAATTTGGCCCCCTGTAGCCCCGGGCCTCAGCGAGGCATCAGCGAATAGAAAGAGTAAATACTGCCAATTGTCTCGAGCGGAGCGAGCCTTGGGGGTCTGGGGGCGTGCCCCAGATTATCCAATTGTGGGTTAGTTCTGCAGAGGGTAGCCTCTGGCTCTGCGAGGCTTCAACGAATAGTAACAAAACAACCTCTACCAATAGCCTCGAGCGAAGCAAGCCCTGGGGTCTGAGGGCGTGCCGCCAGAAGTGGGTTAGGGTCATTTTTGCACGGGCCAGTCCATCAGATAAGGGGCGCGCGAAAGGCGCGAATAGATCAGATAAGATCTGATTGTCGGTTGGGAATAAAAACGTCGATCGAACGGAAGAACAATTCGATTGTGTAGATCGAGGCGAGGCTGAACGTGGAGTAAACTTAATTCGCAATTCGGGTCGTTAGACTGGCGTGGACTTACAGTGGATCTAGGAAAGCAATTGTATGTAGTGTGGTGTGTCGTATTCGTCGTAAATAGGGCTAGGGTATGCGTGGGATACGAAAGAGTTTTTGTAGGCCAGGTGTTTTGTCGCGCGGCACGTGGCACTCCGTTCTCACTTATCATACCAACGTTTGTTCTTACCCCGGATTCTAGATCTATAAATACAGCAAGATCCCCAACGTGCCGAGATTAGCGAGATTCTTATCGAGATGAGCGTCCACCAAGACAACGCGCACGGCCTGCCCAGCTACGACGAAGCGGTGACGGCTGAAAACCCGCCACCATACGAACGCGACAATAGAAAGGGCCCTCTCAAGAAGCTCAAGAAACTACTGAGGGACATCAACACCACCCAGCCCGCGGAGAGAACCGTTATCCACATCTCAGACATCGTCATGACCTAAATAAAAGCTTCCAACCCCTCTATTTATTCCCTTTGTATTGTCCTCTAACTTGCTATATTGCTCCTCCTCGGTCCAGTTTGGACGGATTTTCTGGGGGCTAGCCCCCAGACCCCCTGGGCTCGCTTCGCTCGAGGCTATGGGTAGTAGTTTATTCTTTCCAACCTCTCTATTTATTCCTTTTGTATTTTCCTCTAACTTGCTATATTACTCCTTTTCGGTCAAGTTTCGAGCGACTTCTTTAGGGGCACGTGTCCAGACCCCCAGGCTCTCTTCTTTCGAGATTATGGACAGCGTTCAGTCTTTCTATTTGCTGAAGCCTCGCAGAGCCACGGGGCGCAGGGGGCTGGCCCCGGCAAAACCTAACTAGAACTTTCATCAAGCTCTGACGTTCTATCCCTTATATCACACACTGTTATTATTTTCAAAACACTTTCTGTTTCTTTTAGAATTCATTCGAACATTGGACCCTCCACATCATCGTGTCTGAGACCTGAAAATGAGATTGACGGATAAGGTCGTTAGAACTACTGAATGACTCAACCAGTGGAGACTTCAAAACATTTACAATTTGAAAAATAATCCACTAAACATGGTTTACGAACTCGAGAGAAATTATTTATTCCGTCTGGAGCTCTTGATTCGGCTCACGCTGGGCCTTCGTAGAAGTTTTATTTCCTAACCTCCAGGACTCGTACACGTATAGCAGTCCCCGAAAAGGAAGATAGTTCGCGTTTGGTTCCTCTGGGCCCTTGACTGCTGGTTCGATATTACTAACTGTATGTCCCAATTCTAATTCGTTACACTTTGTGTACCATGAAATGTTCCCGAAAGCCCCCTAGCTGTTGCCATCAATTTTCCTACCACAGTTACTCCGCGAAGCGGAGCCACGGGGTCTGGGGCTGGCCCCAGAACAAAACTATCAACTAGAAGTGGATTTCTTCGTTTGTAGAAACAAGCAACAGCGGTAGCTCTGTGAAAGTTTATTCGAATAGTCCAGTTTCCCTACCCGAATCCCTCAGCGAAGCGGGCCACAGGGTCTGACTGTGCTCGGAAAAACAACCTACTAGAATATTGCCTTCTTCTTTTCGAGAAAAGAAGCGAAAGCGTTAGCTCTGCGAGGCTCTATTCCAATATTCCTGTTTTGCTACCCCAATCCCTCCGCGAAGCGGAGCCGCGGGGTCTGGGGCTGGCCCCAGAAAAAAGACTACTGTTGAATTGTTGAGATGCTATACATTTGCTTTTATAGGACAAAGAGTCTGGTACTGGTACCAGAAAGAAGAAAAGCCAAGGCATTCATTAGTCATAAACAAGTAGATAGTGGGTTAGTGTTTGTAATAGAGCACAGGGTCTGTGACGAGGTAGTTGTTTGGATTTGGAGTCACCAGCTTTTTTAGCCTCTTTTTCAATGACTTGTGTTGTTTGATGGGCAAGGATTGCAATGAGCTGGTCTCCAATGTGGTGACTGTTGTAGACTTCTTGGGGTCCTTGGAGTGCTCCTGATAATGCGAATTCATTCTGTGTGTGAACATCTGCTAGTAGTGGTTCTTCAGCCTTCCAGGGTCCATTGGACCCTTTTATAGCCGTTTCAGACCCTGGTAGTGACTAAATCCCTATAATTACTAAGCACGGCTGTGCCCATGACGCGGCTGATATCGATTGGAAATCTCCCAATGTCGATCACTCACATCCCACCAAGGTCATACCAGGGTTCTAACCTAGAGCTATACAAGCCCTCAGAGGTGAGCATTCCACTTTTTTACCCACATTATGTTGATAAAAGCTTTTCCAATCTCTGCTTCGAAATGAACGTGTTTTTAGTTCATTGTCTCCAAGTCTGACTTCGAGAGCAATTGCCACCCACTGTCTCACACATTAGTCATTCCCCCGCACGACCCCAGAAAAGGGCATGCCATTAGTCAGCGCGACTCATGCCTGGACCGTACTCCAGACCCCTATAGCAGACTGCGTAATGTTTCCTATTCTCTGGTTGGCCTATTTCTGGAGACATGCCCCCAGACCCCCAAGGCCGGTTCTTCTGAGTGTCAACTAGGGGCAACCTCCTGCCAAGCAATCCGATGCTTCTAGAATACACGTACCCCGCTAAACTCGATCTGGGAACGGACTCCCTTGTGGGCTACTCCGATGAAACCCTCCTGTGGGATGGTCTTCTGCGAAGTAGAGCCATGCTTTCTTTTCTTTCTTCTGGAAAGAGTGTTACTATTTCCCATGACTCCTCGCAGAGCCACGGGGATGCAGGCAGCTGGCCCCCTGCAATCATAACACAGCGGTGGTTTTCCTGGGGGCACGCCCCCAGACCCCCAGGGCTCGCTTCGCTCGAGGCTATGGGTCTATTTGTTGAAGCCTCGCAGAGCCACGGGGGTGCAGGGGGCTAACCCACCACTGACTTTCCTGGGGGACACCCTAGACAATCGGGGCTCGCTTCGCTCGACCTATTTGATTGCGCTTTTCTACTTCTAATCGTTGAAGCCTGGCAGAGGCACGGAGATGCAAGGGTCCAGCTCCCTGGAATAACTGGAACCTAACCGTGAAATCGACCGAGAGTTCTAGAATTATTACGTAAGCTTCGCGACGTGAGACATGGGGAAAGCGCTTAGACAGAGTTAGGTGTGTTCTGAAACATAGAACTGTAAGCTTCCTTCGTTAGACCAGTATTGTTCTTTTTAAAAAAGGACCAAAAAACTATTAGCCCTGCGGGGCGACTGCTCGTTGTACTAGTATTATTCTTTAGAAACCTGGCCAAGAAACAAACAAGTGAAGTCGGTCCCTACTTTCCAAATAAAGAGGCACAGTTCTGAGATGTGGTTTGCAGGCATTTTCTCGAACTAACTGTGAATAAAGTATACGTAACTGTGAATAAAGTATATGTGGTCATAGGCCTTACTTGTGAGCTGCACCTACTACAACAAAACCACAGAATGTTGTATATCATTCAGTCAGCTCTTCAACGCTACACCAGCTATGTAAGTCCTTGCTTCTATACTGATAGATGCAGGAGAGCCTATTTCCCGATGTTTTCGCTTCGTGGACATTGGGCTTAACAATGTGACACACCAAACACACTGTTACCATGTTGTAGAGAACCCAAGAATACAACCAATGACACCATGCTAAAATCTCTGCATATATCGGTCTTTCAACCGCAGGGGTCAGCCCCCCGCATCCCCGTTGCTCTGCGAGGCTTCAACGAATAGAAATAAAGAACCCCAATCCATAACCTCGGGTGAAGCGATTCCTGGGGGTCTAGAGGCTTTCCCCCAGAAGACCACTACTGGGTTAGTATTTTCAGGGTGCCTCTGCGAGGCTTCAACGAATAGGAAAAAGTAACCACAACCCATAACCTCGAGCGAAGCGAGCCCAGGGGGTCTGGGGGCATGCCCCCAGAAACACTATCGGGTAAGATTGGGGAGGAGCCTCTGCAGCCTCTAGCTCTGCGAGGCCTCAACAAATAGAAAGAATAAACATCCGCTTTCATTTCATTTAATCAGTTTATTATAGGGTCGCCAAGCGCACCCACTCGGAGTTAAACCCGGAATAAGTAACGAAGAGCAAGCCAGACCCTGTGTTCTACTTAATAACTATTTCATTGGTTGTCGATTGTTTGTGCCCTATCGGGCTGGTTTCGGTGGCTCCTATCGAATAAACACTACCCACCACCTCGAGCGAAGCGATCCCAGGGGGGCCTAGGGGCGTGCCCCAGAGTACCACTAATGAGTGAGGTTGGCAGAGGTACAGCCGTGGGCCTGGACGGTGGAAAAAATCTTTGTCCTTCGCAGAAGGTAATTTATTAACTCGACGCTTAGATACTTCCCTGATACGGACGAGCGCTATTTTTTGGTAAATGTGTTTGGGGTGTGCGGCTGAAGGGGTTGAACATAAAGTATAAATAGGCGCGGTTCTCTCCCTCTTTCTTCTTTTCTTTTCTCCAGCTCCTTTTTATTTGGAGCTCGCCTTGGAAGCTCATTTTGCATGAAGCTTCCGTTGGTCTATCACCAACACACACACCCAGTATACGTACCTAACAAGGTCAATTTGACTTACTAGAGTACATGGGTCCGTACCATATTTGATTCGATCTCGATTCCTAGTGGTAAGGTTAAATGATTGGGGTTTTATTACATATCAATATACTATTCAATAAGCAACATCACACAAGCACATGGCATATAGCAATACCGTACGCACTTCGAATTCCATAGCCGGTCAATTACTATTAACTGACCCATGCATGCACACGCCTGCACGCTAACGTACATTAACGTGAAAAATTGCATGACAGCCACGACGTACCCTATAATAACAATACTATATATGTAGCTAGCTAAGGTTGGTAGCACGATACCCAAACGTCCGTACTGCCTACTCTAGGGCCTTAGAACATGCCCTCAGAAAACCACTAGTAGGTAGAATTGCAGGGGGCCAGCCCCCTGCACCCCCGTGGCTCTGCGAGGCTCCAACGAATAGAAAAAATAAACCATAACCCATAACCTCGAGCGAAGCGAGCCCTGGGGTCTGGGGGCATGCCCCCAGAAAACCACAACTGGGTTAGGGTTTGCAGGGGGCCAGCCCCCTGCACCCCCGTGGCTCTGCGAGGCTTCAACAAATAGGCCCTTACCCACACCTCGGCGAAGCCGACCCAGGGGGTCTGGGGGCGTGCCCCCAGAAAAACTACACCAGGGTTAGGTTTGCAGGGGGCCAGCCCCCTGCACCCCCGTGGCTCTGCGAGGCTTCATCGAATACACCCAGAACCTCGAGCGAAGCGAGCCCAGGGGGTCTGGGGGCGTGCCCCCAGAAAACCACCTGGGTTAGGTTTCTGAAGGGTTAGGGTTGAAGTGGGTCTGCCCCAGAAAACCACTGGGTTAGGGGTTGCGGGGGAGTGATGACAAAGAATTGGGTTAGGGTTTGCAACTGAAACGGATCCGGCGGCTCCCGTAGCATCTAATGGTTCGTTGTGTTGGGTCGTGTCTCACGCACCCAAACCCTCCGCGAAGCGGAGCCACGGGGGTCTGGGGGCGTGCCCCCAGAAAACCACAGTCCAGCTTTGTGGTTCTGTGTGTTACCCGGCAGTGGAGTTGTGGTGTGGAGTGGGGTTCAGCTGCATGCATGTATGTATGCATGAGGTGCAGCAGGGATACAGCCGTGCATTCCCAGGCAAGACAAAGAGAAATAAGTGGTGCGGTAGTGGTGAGATCCCCTCACCTTACCTTGTACTGTACTGTATGCGAACATGAGGGACGTGAGGAACCCGATGCTGTTTGAGGTGTCGACGGAGGTGGCGAACCGTGTGGGCGGCATCTACTCTGTGATCAAGAGCAAGGCGCCGGTGACCACGCGGGAGTTCAAGTCGCGCTACTGTCTGATTGGCCCGCTCAACTACAAGAGCGCGAGCATCGAGGTGGAGGAGCTGACGCCGACGAACGTGCACTTGAAGGATGCGCTCGAGGCGATGAGTGGCCGGGGGATCAAGTATCTATATGGTCGGTGGCTGATTGAGGGGGCGCCCCGGGTGCTTTTGTTCGACACCTCGTCGGCGCTTCATTACCTCAACGAGTGGAAGAGCGATCTGTGGTCGGTCGCCGGCGTCCCGGCGCCGCCCTCCGACACCGAGACCAACGACGCAATTCTATTGGGCTACGTCGTGGCGTGGTTTCTGGGCGAGTATGTGGCGAAGGATACCGAGAGCGCGGTGATCGCGCATTTCCACGAGTGGCTTGCGGGTGTGGCGTTGCCACTTTGTCGTAAACGTCGTATTGACGTGACCACGATATTCACCACTCATGCTACTCTGCTGGGGAGATATCTCTGTGCGGGCTCCGTCGACTTTTATAACAACCTCAAGAACTTTGACGTCGATGCCGAGGCCGGGAAGAGGGGTATTTATCATCGTTACTGCATGGAGCGCTCCGCCGCACACACCTGTGACGTGTTCACTACTGTGTCTCACATTACCGCATATGAGGCCGAACATTTGTTGAAGCGTAAACCCGACGGGGTGTTGCCTAATGGGCTGAACGTGGTGAAGTTTTCTGCGGTGCACGAGTTTCAGAACCTGCATGCACAGGCGAAGGAGAAGATCAACGAGTTTGTGCGAGGCCACTTTTATGGCCATTATGACTTTGATCTGGACGACACGCTGTACTTCTTTATCAGCGGACGCTACGAGTTCCGCAACAAGGGTGTGGACATGTTTATTGAGTCGCTCGCACGCCTGAACCACCGTTTGAAGGCCGCTGGGTCGAACAAGACGGTGGTGGCGTTCATCATCATGCCCGCAGCGACGCACTCGTACACGGTAGAGACGCTGAAGGGTCAGGCCGTGATCAAGGCGCTTAACGACACGGTCTCAGAGATACAGGAACGCATTGGGAAGCGTATTTTTGAGCACTGTGCCCGACACACCGACGGAGCTCCAGAGCTGCTAGAACACGAGCATCTTTTGACTGGAGGAGACAAGGTTGTGTTAAAGCGACGTGTGTTTGCGTTACGACGCAACTCGTTGCCGCCTATTGTGACCCACAATATGGCGGACGACGTGAATGATCCCATTTTGACCCAGATTCGGCGGGTGCAGTTGTTTAATCATCCGACCGACCGGGTGAAGATTGTGTTCCATCCAGAGTTCCTCAACTCCAACAATCCCATTCTCCCCCTGGACTATGAGGACTTTGTGCGTGGATGTCATATGGGCGTCTTTCCCTCGTACTACGAGCCGTGGGGATACACGCCTGCGGAGTGCACGGTGATGGGTGTGCCCTCCATCACGACGAATCTCAGCGGATTCGGGTGTTACATGGAGGACCTGATTGAGAACTCGAGCGACTACGGTATCTACGTGGTCGATCGACGCAAGAAGGGTGTCGACGACAGTGTGAACCAGCTCGTGGACTACATGCACGAGTTCACGACCAAATCGCGTCGTCACCGCATCAACCAGCGCAATCGTACCGAGCGGCTCTCGGACCTGCTCGACTGGAAGCGCATGGGGCTCGAGTACATCAAGGCCCGGCAACTCGCGTTGCGCAGGGCCTTCCCCGATGCGTTTGACGGCGAGGGGGGTGATCCGTTTGAAGAGGGCTCCCTCAAGATCACCCGTCCCCTCAGCGTGCCCGGGTCGCCCCGCGACGCCGCCGGGATCATGACCCCAGGCGACCTCGGCTCCCTCCAGGAGCTCTCCCAGGCCCTCAACACTGACGACTACGTCGGCTTCAAGCTCCCCGACGAAGAAGACCCCGACGACGAGGAGTACAACTACGCCCCCCTCCATTCAAAAGATTAACTAAATTTTGCCTAATATACTACTACTACTACTTGTCACGTGATTTCTGGGGGGCACGCCCCCCAGACCCCCCTGGGTCGGCTTCGCCGAGGCTATGGGTAAGGGTCTATTTGTTGAAGCCTCGCAGAGCCACGGGGGTGCAGGGGGCTGGCCCCCTGCAAACCCTAACCCAGTAGTGGTTTTCTGGGGGCATGCCCCCAGACCCCCTGGGTCGGCTTCGCCGAAATCCGGGGTTGCCAACGGCCTTCTGCGAAGCAGAACTAACGCTTTTGCTTCTTTTCTGGAAAAGAAGACTTTGCCCTAATTGTTGTTCTCTTTGGAGTATTCTTCTTTCCCGAAAAACGGCATGCTCTGCGAGGACAACTCAGGGTGTCTCCTTTTTGAGCTGTATCGCAGTAGGTAGTAAAAACAGAGTGAATTTGTTCTTCTAGGGTTGATAAGGATGGCCAGCTTGGCCAGTTGGTAGCAATCCTGAGGCTATTGCGGTCGTTGTCGGTTAACTATATTCTGCTGTGTTTCAGGGTCAAAACTCCAGCAGGAGGCTGCAGCCGGTCCGACCCACAGACATTTCGTTTTGAAGCTGCTATATATCGATCGGCCTAAATGCATGGCTATAGCTTGATTGCTTACATCGATATCGATGACCGATCGATATAAGGTCGACATCAATATACCCCAGCCGCACCGGCCTGTATATACGTAATTAAAGTATACGTACGAATATCGAATTAAAGTAACGACGTACGCATATACGTACAAAATAAATGCATATACTATAATAATAAGATAACATTAAAGCGTACGGCCCGCGGCAATTCCAAACAGCATTACTCAAACGGAATTATATTACCGCCATGGCCATATATACATGCAGTGAACATGTGGGCGGCTTGTATGCATACGATTCTTTGATGCATATGTGACCATATGCGCCATGCATATATATATGCGCTGCACTTAATTGTATACACGTACGTATACGTGTACCATGCTATGCATGTATACGTATATACAGCAAGAATCCGAAGTACGTTGTGTGCCTATATGTACGTAGGTATATATATATGTGCTCAAGTATTATAATTAATGGATATCGATCGAGGGTTTGTAGAACTGACAAGCTCAGGGATAGTTCGGTCAAGTGAGAAGAATGTCTACCTTTGGGCTGTATTCCTTTTAAGGTTCCTACTCCCTGTCGACGCACATTGTGCTAATTGAGGGCAGTTTCAATTACGAACTCGTCGAGGTGAGAGTGTTAGATAACCGATTTGTAGTTGGAAAAGATTCGCTGACCCAGACTAACCCGAAAGGGAAGGTTCCAACGCTTCAAATTGATCGTGGCAAAAGATTTTGACTAAGGATTGTGTGATTAACCAATACCTCCGATCGCAATCCCCAGAGAAGCTCTTTTTCCTACTGGACGAAGGCAAGTGGGACGACATTGAACTTCATCAGCACTGACTTGGAGAAGGGAATGGCTCTTTACTTTATCCCGTACGCCACTGAGGAGCTCAAAGAGGCTCATAAGAACCATGACACCAAACTCATCTTTGGCACCTCAACCAATTGCTCGAGGAAAAGGACTACCTCTTTCGAAAAAAGAGCATTCATTGCCGACTTTGACGCATATGTCTTTTCCATCTGGACTTTCCTCCACGACATTGACATTTCCGAGTTCAAGAACGTTTTGGAGTTTGGAAAACGCATAGAAGCTCGCCCGCAGTCCAACAGGCCCTCAAAGAGTCTGGTCTCAAGCCCTATTTCTCTTAGCAACTAGAATTTCAATGAAACACTTTGAAAATGATTTTGAGCCCCCACGCCCTCAGGTCGGCTTCGACGAGGTTTGGGACCTGTTTTTTTCTTTGCTCAACTGAAAGGGTGCATTTCAGAGCTACTCTCTTTTGTTTCTATATTTCCAGAAGCGCAGGTTACTTGGGGGCACGCCCCCAGACCCTCTGGGTCGGCTTCGCCGAAATCTGGGATCTGCTTGTTCGTTACTCAAGGAAAACGCAATCTCGCTGCGCTTTGGTTCTATATTTCGAGAAGAGAATGTTACCTGGGGGCACGCCCCCAGACCCCCTGGGTCGGCTTCGCCGAAATCTGGAGTCTGTTTGCTCCTTCCTCAACAGAAAGGGAGCCTCTTAGAGCTACGCGTTTTGCTTCCTTTTCTGGAATAAAAAGTATTCATTCCAACGAATCTCGAACTCTATTTTGAGAAAAAAACTCGCTTCCTGGAGCGCAATCCCGATAGCCAGGGTCAGCTTCGCCGATGTACGGGCTTGTTTGTTCTTTATTCAACAAAGAGGAGCTCGCAGAGCTACACTTTTGTTTCTATATTTCGAGAAGAGCCAGTTACCTAAAGACACGCCCCAACCTCCCTGGGCAGCCTTGTCGCAGTCTGAGGCTACACGTTCCTTCCCTACTTAACAGGAAGGGGGTCTCGCAGAGCTACGCTTTTTGCTTCTTTTTCTGGAAAAAAGAAGAATTCCTTCCAACGAACCTCGAATTCTTTCTGGATATTCTGAGAGTCACTGGCTTCCTGGGGCGCCATCCAGGTCCACCTGAGCCAACTTTCCCGAGGTCGGGGGTCTGTCTGTAGCTTGATCCAGAAGGACAGAGGCCAATAGAGGCACAGTTTTCATTACCATGTTGCTCCATGCGTGGAAAAGAGGGCGCATTGTACGTGCTAGCTAGTGCAGAGAGCGCCCCAGCTTAGGTTGCTTATTAAAATAGTTTATTTATGTATATGGAGATGGTTTCGTGTCACAATTCGTGAACTAACCACACCCATCGTATCACAAGCTTAAAGCGTGGTGCACGCATGTAGAGATTTATCTGCTCTTACGTTGTAGATGTGACTCAGCGGAAAGAAAGAAAATAACAAGAGGCACCCTTTGCATAAGGGTGTACCTAAGGCGAGTCCTTATGAGGGACTGAGAAAAAAAAAGGGAAAACAAAAGCTTGAGAACCAGCCCTATTTATACTTCACCTTCACCCCCTCCAGCCGCATACCCCATTACGTAATCAAAAAAATAATCCCTTCACCATCCCTTTACTTTTGAGTTCTATGCCCTTAGCCGGATAATTCCTGGAGGAGTGAACTAGGCCACCATGATTCCGCTTCGCAGAAGGGTTGTGCTTCTTTTTTTCTCTCTTTTCTCCTTCAATAATCAATTATTCTTCTGTGCACTAGGCCCTTCTGCGGCCAGAACATTGCTTTTGGCTTCTTTTTCTGGAAAAAAATAACTGAAGAAGTAATACCACCAGCCAAATGTGAAAAATTTATCACCTCAGTTGCTGAGGACAAGCTCCCTGGGGCATCAGTTTATGAATTCTATGGAGTACAACCATTATATAAGTGAAGCGAATCAACATAGCTATACTCTTTAACTTGGTACAACCCCATGCTTGACTAGGCGCACATTTCGCCTAATTGGTTCATACAGGGCAGATTGAGGTACACAATTGGCAGCTCAACAGGCTATAATATATGAAGGGTTGAATTCTGGTGATGAATTGGTTAGACTACGATATAGATAAATATACAATAATAGTCCACACCTGATATTCGGCCATATTCCGCATTTTGGAAACCGAACATCCCAGGCCACGACGTAGCCAACCCTGGAGATCTGGTGGAGTTTCCCAGTAAAACACTCGCCCTAACTTCTGACCGACAAGGCTGGAATGCGATGAGGTAAACAGGTAAACGTGCAACCAATATAAACTGACAACCAACAATAGGCCATACTCGATGTTTAACAGAACTGGGGCATGCTCCCAGACCCCCTGGGCTCGCTTCGCTCGAAGCTATGAGTAAGGGACTATTCGTCGAAGCCTCGCAGAGCCACGGGGGTGCAGGGGGCCGGCCCCCTGCAATCCAAACTCAGACCTGTTTTCTTCCCTATTCTATAGAGTGGAATCCGAACAAGACCCAGAACTCGACAAAGCCGTGGACCCTGCGGAGGTCAGGGGCGTGGCCCCAGCATTTACCGTAACTTCTGACAGAGAAGCTGGAATGCGATAAATTAAATAAGTACAGTACAACAAGCATGGCCATCCAATAACATTCTATAGCCGATCTTCAATCGAACTTGCCCCTATGCTACAGTGAGTAAACCGAACAAGACCCAGACCTCGGCGAAGCCGACCCAGGGGGTCTGGGGGCGTGCCCCCAGCAAAACCTCGAAATCAAGCCCTGCCCACACGTTCTTCTTTCCAGCGTTGAAGCCGTTCGTGGCGCAGGTGATAGGTCTTGCGTTCCTTGCGATAGTTGCGAATAAACTCGTTGACTCCTGCGTCGGAAGTGATGTCGTGGCCATCAAGAAAGCTGGCTGCTAGAGTTTCGGACAGAGATTCAGCTTCAGAAGTTGCATAATCCAGATTGGCCTGAAGAGCCGGCATGCTAAACGGCTGGATAGCTCTGTACATCTCACTTTCCACCTCCATCCATTCGCGATGCTTCTGATTCGCCCTCTCCAGCAGCTCGTTCGTTTCTCCGCGTCGGCTCTCCAACTCCCTGATCCGCTCCTTCAGCTCCTTCGCCTTCTGTATGTTCCTCTCAGCCCGCTGTCGCTGTTCCGCGTATCTCTCACCATAGCCCTGACTGGCCAGTCCTTGAAGTGCCTCCTCGTTTGCAGAGAGATCCCGAACCACATGGATCTTCTTCGCCTTAATCTCCTCCATCGTCTTCCTCCTCGTTTCAACCTCCCCTTGGCCCCTCCTCGAACTATCAACTGCCCACCGTTGCGCGGATTGCGCGCTTATCACGTGACTTCTGGGGCCTGCCCCCAGACCCCCGGAGTCGGCTTTGCCGAGATCAGCCGTAGGAGGCTCGAACACTGCGGTAACCTAGAGCGAAGCTAGCCCTGGGGTCTGCCACCCCCCCCAGAAAAACCGTTCTGGGTTAGGATTGCAGGGGGCCAGCCCCCTGCACCCCCGTGGCTCTGCGAGGCTTCATCGAATAGTCATTACCCATAACCTCGAGCGAAGCGAGCCCAGGGGGTCTGGGGGCGTGCCCCCAGAAAAACTGGTTCTGGACCAGCCCAGGGGTCTACTCCCCCCAGAAAAACCGTTCTGGGTTAGGTTTGCAGGGGGCCAGCCCCCTGCACCCCCGTGGCTCTGCGACGCTTCATCGAATAGTCATTACCCATAGCCTCGAGCGAAGCGAGCCCAGGGGTCTGGGGGCGTGCCCCCAGAAAAACTGGCTCTGGGTTAGGGTTGCCAGGCCCAAGCCCCTGCACCACCACTAGCCACGCGGTGGCGCTCTACAGTGTGGCGTTGGGTGGGTGGGGTTGACGTAAACTTAAACACGTCAGAGTTTCAAGCGTTTTGTTATAATATACTGGAGATGCATCTGGGGATTTGGGTAAACACACCTTTTCAGTTCCCGATAACCTCCCCCTTACGGAGCCTGCAGGGCTATCATACCAATCAATGTGGGGAGGGCCCACTATGACTCCACTATGCCTCCACACCAACGTCACACGGCGTTAATCCTCTGACGTGAAACACAGACGTTTCTTGGGAAGGTCACAGAACATAACTACGCTTTCACTGTCAGTAGACTGAAGGATGGCGATTTGGGCCTTGAAGGTTCATTTTTTTCCTTTCTCTAGTTGGAAATGACATCCTATAATCCGCGAAACTGAGCCTGCATATTGGGGCGGTCAACCAAAACATATCCCGGCCATGTATGGAGTGGAACTCCGGCTGTTAGCGTAGGACCCACGTGCATGCGGAGATAAGACTGTCGTGGCGTTTGTAGCGGAGCTTACTAACGGTTGAAACGTGGTGGGGGTATGGCTTACAAATATGGCCTAACGGTTTTCTCTGCATATAAATATGGGCCAAGGTGGTTTTCGTTTCTGCTTATTCAAACCATGACTGTTGAACTGGAGGAATATGCAAGAAAGCCGAGGGCAATGAAGGTGATTGCCATTGGAGCGGGAATTGCCGGGATTGCGTTCACGTATCTGGCCCAGAAGATGGAGGAAGTGGAGTTTGTGGTTTATGAGAAGAATCCCGAAGTTGGAGGTACCTGGTATGAGCACAAGTTCCCTGGTCTATCTTGTGATGTGCCTGCCCATTGCTACACGTACTCCTGGAAGGGGAATCCAGACTGGTCTCAAGTGTTTGCTAGCGGTGACGAGATTTTCAACTTCTATCGCGAACAAGCTGAGGAGTATGGTGTCTATGAAAAGACAAGATTCCAGCACAAGGTGGTCGGTGCTCGCTGGATGCCAGAAACGTCGCAATGGGAAGTAACTGTCGAAAACTTAAAAACTGGGGAGACGATTGTTGATACTGCTAACGTTCTTTTGAATTGCGGAGGAGTTTTGAATAACTGGGATTTCCCTGAGATCAAGGGATTGAGGGATAAGTTCCAAGGGCCGGTGATTCATCCTGCCAAATGGGACGATTCCGTGGACTTGAAGAACAAAAATGTGGCTGTGATTGGATCAGGGGCATCGGCCATTCAAATAGTCCCCGCCATTCATCCTGAGGTTCATCATTTGTCCAGCTTTAATAGAACGCCCAATTGGATCATTCCTGAGTTCCTCAGCGAATTTGCAGCTGAAGGAAGACCAACTGAATACAGCGAAGAGGTGAGAAAAAGGCTGAGAGAAGATCCAGAATACTTCATTGAAACCCGTAAACAATACGAAACTGCCGCAAACTCTACATTCGGCCTCTTTATTAAGGATTCGGAGATACATAAGCAAGCAGCCGAATACACTCTTTATCTCATGCGTGAGCGGTTGGGATTTGACGAAGAGCTTTGCAAAAAGCTCATACCTGACATTCCTGTTGGCTGTCGACGACCAACACCTGGCCACAACTATCTGGAGACATTGGCCAAGTCCAACGTGGATGTCGTCACTTCGCCAATTAAGGAAGTCACTGAAACAGGCATACAAACGGAAGACGGAAAGCTCCACCCTGTTGACATCATTATCACTGCCACGGGTTATAACACCTCGTATGTACCCCGATTTTCACTTGTTGGTAGCGATGGCATTGACCTTAGAGACAGATGGACCGAATCTGACCCTGAAGCCTATATGGGTGTTTGTGTACCAAACTACCCGAACTACTTCACCAGCGGAGGACCTGGCTCACCAATTTCCAACGGACCGTATGTTGTGTGCATAGAGCACCAAGTAAACTTCTGTCTACAGTTTGTGCGAAAAATGCAAACAGAAGGCATCAAGTCTGTCAAACCAAAGGCAGATGTCACAGCCAAACTCAACGAACAATTGGAGACAATGATGCAAAAGCTCTCCTTATCGGGCCCCTGTCATTCTTGGTACAAATCGAAAAGAACGGGTAAAGTCATTGCCCCCTGGCCTGGATCCGCACCTCATTATATGGAATCTGTCGAGACCCCCAGATATGAGGATTTTGACTACGAATATCAATCCTCCAATCCCTTCTCATTCCTGGCAAACGGGTTCTCTTACAGAGAAGGTAAAAAGCTACCTCTTGCATGGTACGTCAAATAACTAAACCGACTATCTTATGACCTGCTGTTGTTTCCATGGAGCCAGCCTCCAGAACCCTTGGTCCGGCTTTGCCGAAATTTGAGTTCCAGTCCTCTTCTGCGAAAGAGGACAACGTACGTTGCTTCTTTTTCTGGAAAAAGAAGAAGATAATCTTCTATAGTACGTGTTTTATTGTTTCTAGTACGCATATCTAAAATCCAGACGACGAGAGCCGATATCTTTGGTGTTTTGGATGTAGTCAAACTGTTCTTCGGAGCTCATTTGGTTCCATATTCGATCCTTTTTCCGATTGAGGTTCCAGTAGTAGACATAAGTGCCTGCATAGACGACAATGTTGAGGCATACAAATGCAAGTAGTATCTTGTTCCCTCGTCTGTATTGGGGTTTGTCGTCTTCCCGGTAGATCTGTGAATAAACAATATTGGAGAGCTGGACACTGATATTGTACAAGGCAGCGGCAACAGTCCTGGATCCTACTGTGTTTGCATTTCGAGAACACCAAGCGACCTGGATAGCATGAGGATAAGGCCAACCGACGATGAGAGTTGTAACGACGTACTTGACCCATGTGTTGGTTTTTTCGCTAAACGTGTTTAATGCGATGATAAGGGGGAGCATCCACCATTGTGCTAATGAGGTTATGATTGTTCGGCTGTTGAATTTGCTGTTGAGGACTTCAGACGCATAGGTGAATATTAGAAGGTTTACGAGAACCAAAACATAAGAAGGAATGGTTAGTAAGTTGGTTTCGAAAGTGTCAAACCCAAGCTGTCGTAAAGAAAGAGTTAGATAGCTGTTGACAGGACCGTGAGGGATTCCGTATAGAAGCCCAATGAGGTACAACGGCCAGAGACCATAATCCTTGATGCAAGCTTTGAAAACTCTAAATGAGATCGCCTGCCTATTATGCATATCCCCTTTCGTTGGATCGTCCCTTAATGCTCTTGTAGTGATAATTGTTTCTTCCCTTTCAGAGAACCAACCTTTCTTTCCTCTAAACCAGCTTGCTGTACTTGTTGGCGATGATGGCATCAAGCCAAAGGAGAGTAACCCAATACATAGGGTCATGATCCCTTCCAATAAGAACAGCCACCTCCAGCCAGATTGACCCTGAACCCCTCTCATATGGAGAATACCGAAACCAAGGAAGGCAGAAACAATGTCCGCAACATACATCCCTACCCAAAACCAAGAACATCTTATTGGGAGCTCTCTCCCCGTGTAGAAATAGGAAAGATAAAGGATGACGTCCGGAATAAAGCCACCTTGAATCAGTCCCAATAGACACCGAGTGACGTAAAAGCTCGCTCTATTTTTCAGAAAGAACTGGAACAGAGCAACAATAGACCACATTGTAATTTGTGCCGGAATCCACCTATCAGGCCCAATTCTTTTGGATATGAGCTGTGAGGGTAATTCTGCGACGAGGAAAGAGGCCCGGAAGATCATTTGACCATTGTTGTAGTCGTTCGTATTCATCCCCAAGTCTGCCAAAAAGTTGTCTGACAGTGCTTGAGACAAGTTGGATCGATCAATTTCAAGCCCAAAAAACATGACAATAGCCCAAAGCATAATCCTCAGATCAACCTTTTTGATCACTGCCAACTCCTCGCGCCATGTCCAGCGGGCATCAGTATCAAATCGATGAATGTTCTCATAATCGCTTCTTGGCCAATAATGAGGTGCCTTGTCAAGATCATCATAAACAGAGGGCTGGGTTGCCACAGAGTCGAGATCAAATGGTTGCTTCTTGCTCCCGAATAACCCCAGGAATCGATGTTGATATTGCGTTTTGGCAAGATTTTGTCGATCAACGTCGACGTTTTCAAGCCCTCTGATCTGATGATGAGTGCTTTCAACATCACTCGTAGCCTCTAAAGTGACAACATTGGTATTCTTAGAGTCCCCATCGCCCTCTTCTTTTTGGTTCTTCCGATTAAACATTGCTGGATTGATTCAATGCGAAATATTCGGCTAATGCACATCTTTTATATAGTCTGCCCCAACGTACGTACGGCCATTATGGAACCCCCATGAAAATCAATCTCGAACAGCCAAGCATAATGCACTACATCTGATAGAATTGCGCGACTACCAGCCCTTTACCGTTATCAGTCTATTTCCCCATCCTTCCCGTCAGAACACAACTCACTCTATTCCAATTTATAAAAAACGAGATACTGGGACTTTTCAAGTTAAAATACCCACATTTCTGCCTAGTAACTTCATAACTTATCCTTTCACGGTCGTATCGGGCATGCGCCTAAATTTCGGTGATTTCGATCCCTGATCGCGTCATGTCATTCCCGTTAGCGTATGCATGCAGATCATCCCTCCTCCCCCTTTTCAACAACGAACGAAATTATTTTAACCCCGTTTTATCGCAATTGCGCTATCACACACCGTGTTGTTGTTATATTACGTTTGCTTATTGGAAAATTTACATGCCGGCTGTCCATTGGGCCGTACTGTCGAATTGTGGTAGTCACCCGCGAAGCGGAAACACGCTTTTTGCTTCTTTTTATGGAAAAGAAGAACTAGACATAGTAACTTTTGGGCCATGACACAAACCTCTGGCCCGGCTTTTCTGAGGTTTAGGCAACGGTCAGTCGCTACCACATTGATATTTTCCTAGTATGCATATCGAAAGTCTAATCTTTTCGAACCAACGTCAGAAGTGTTTTGAACATAAAAGGCCTGTTCCTCGGGGGACATGTTATTCCAAATGCGTTCCTTACGTCGGTTCAGTCGCCAGTAGTAGACGTAAGTTGCTGCGTACACCAGCAGGTTGAAGGCAGCAACTGATAATAGGATCCTGTTTCCTCGACGGTATAGGGGTTTGTCATCTTCCCTATAGATCTGAGAATGTATTATTCCCGAAGTTTGCACACTAATGTTGTAAAGGGCTGCAGAAACTGTTCTAGTGCTGACGGTGTTTGAATTTCGAGAGCACCAAGCAACCTGGATAGCATGGGGGTTGATGAATCCGACAGTGAGTGTTGTTACAAAATACTTTACCCAGATGTTAGTTTCCTGAGTAAACGTATTCAATACCGCCAGGAGCGGTAGAAGCCACCATTGAGACAACGACGCCACTATTGCCCTACTGTTGAACACCTCTGAGATGTAGGTAAACAGAAGAAGGTTGAGGAAGAGGATTACGTAAGACGGCACGGTTAGGAGCGTTGTTTGGAAAGTGTCAAATCCCATTTGCCTTAACGTCAGGGTTAAATATGATTGCACCGGTCCATGCGGGATTCCGTATAAAAGGCCCAGGAGATAGATAGGCCACAGGCTATAATCTTTCAGACAATTTAAGAAAGATTCAAGGCTTAACCCTTCACGATTGTTCATGTCGCCTTTTCTTGGGTCATCCCGTAAAATTCGAGTGGTCATGATCACTTCTTCCCTTTTGGTAAACCAACCATTACGTCCCCGAAACCAACTTGCAGTTCCCGTTGGTGATTCAGGCATTAGACCGAATGAGAATAGACCAATTGACAGGGTAATTAATCCTTCCAGTAGAAACAACCATCTCCAACCAGCCTGTCCAAGGAAGCCTCTCATGTGTAAAATCCCATAGCCGAGGAAAGCGGACGAAATATCAGCTAATGATTGAACCGTCCACAGCCAGGAACACCGTATTGGAAGCTCAGCACCTGTGTAAAAGTATGAGAGATACAGTATTATGTCAGGGATGAATCCTCCTTGGATAACACCGAGTAATGATCTCGATAGAAAGTAGCTTGTTCTTCCAGACAAGAAAAATTGTAACGACGCTACAATAGACCATAGAGTGATTTGAGCTGGTATCCACCTGTCAGGTCCAAGCTTCTTTGAGAGCAATTGAGACGGCAACTCCGCCAGAAGGAATGAGATTTTGAAAATAGCTTGCCCATTGTTGTAGTCGTTTGTGTTCAACCCCAAATCATCCAAAATGTTATCAGACAGGGCCAGAGAGAAGTTTGAGCGATCCACTTCTAGACCAAAAAACATGACACAGACCCAAGCCATAATCTTCCAATCTATTTTTCGAACGACCTTAAATTCCTCTCTCCAAGTCCAGCGAGCATCCTTGTCGAACCTATGAGAATTCTCATAATCATCTGATGGCCAAAAGTACTTTGCCTTATCTGGGTCATCAAAGACCGACGGTTGAGTCGCCACACTGTCCAAGTAGAATGGCTTGTATTTTTCTTTCCCCATTCTAAAACGCCTATATCCATAGTGTTCCCTAGCCAAATCCAACTCAATTACATCGATGTTTTCGAGTCCTCTCATTTGACCATTCACTGGGATTGTGGAGATTGTGATACCATTCTTGTCATCTCCGTTGATGGCTGAGTATGATACGTTTCCTGGCATCGGGGTTTTTGAAACCACAGTTAAAGCGTGCAAGTGCTTCCTTAAATCTTATTCTAACAGTACTTAGATCGCTATCAAGTGGCCCCTTGCACCAAAGTGTCGATCCCATGGCGTAATAAATGGCTTGATCTAAATATTATTTAGAACGACACAGTTATTCAAAATATATTTTCTTCTTTTGCCAGAAAGAGAAGTGAAAAACATTGGTATTTTTGAAGAGGTTTAACATTGCACTGTCTGTTCAATCGGATTGAATGTTAATTAGGTTCTTTCCCACTGAGGGCCTTAGACTAGCAAAATTAAGGAAAAGCGTCAGTTGTTCTAGGTCGCGCTAACCCAGAAATCTCAAGTCAGGTCAGGTAACAGGCTGTTAATGTTACAAGCCGGTAGCCTACATTCCGGTAACACTCAGTGCTTCAGTTAGCCTAAGGTGGTAGAGCAAATATTGTTCAGTTAGGCCTTATATTTATGCAGGGGCCTTATATTCAACTTTTGAATAAGCTAACTGGTGCTGATTTGGTTATTATCAAATTAAAATAAAGCGGCGTACTGTGAAATTGTAATAAAATGCCTTGATTAAAAGTTTTTTATGCCGAATAAAAGGGTATTATACCATTACCAGTTGCGATCACGCCATTGTGCTTGGTGTGGCGATTAGATATTAGACTGATTTGCAAGCCCCGGCCAGTTGTATGCAGGGGCCCGCGCAGGATGTAAAACATTTAGGGAAAAGCGAAGGCCATGTATTTGATGGAATGCTATCTGCTACGTCCACGTGACCGCTATCTCCACGCATGGGGTTTTATTGCCTGGCGCTTAACAGCTATCGGTCGAATACGAGTCAATGGCCTATATAGACTTGCGTGATAGTTTCCTTCATTAGCCCGGTGCTCGTTCCGGGAAGAAGAAAAATAATCATCTGCCTCAGCCTTGAGAACTATTTGGCTGGTGATCGTCGAACGTGTTGCCTTATTTGGAAACTGGTATGGGATCGCACCATCCAACGCTCTCTCCTCGTAACCCCAAATTACTGAGTAGATAGTAGCTAATTTACATGTTCCTATTCACTGATTGGTCATAGGAGTCCGATTGATCGCCACCAGGTTACCCGCATGGGCTTTTTCCCACGCCACTAAACCACTGTGCCCTTGCTTCTTCTACTGTCTTTTGCCACTTTCTAGTCCAGGTGCGATCAAACGTACCGTATCCATGTTGACAGAAACAGCCACTAGCCTCGCTCCCAAAATACCGAGTACTAAACCTGAATAAGAGGTACCAGGTCTGGCTCCGCCCCAGAAAAATGCCGAAACTTGGAGAATGCGGAGATAGATTAGCATGTCGTAATTGATACGGCGAATTGTTGTATATTAATAAGCGGTTTCAGGCCCCGCAGCTTGGATATAAATACCACCGTTTCTTGCTCTGAAGTAGCCAATAACAGTACACACTAATTCGTCCCTAATGGCACCACCAACTTCCACTGCTACCAATACCACACAATACGTCCCTCGTTCTAGCGATAGAGGTCTCTATTCACGTTCTGAAGGAGATTTCAAGGACAAGGATGGCGTCCTTGAGGTTACTGGTGAATCAGACCACAAGTACCCAAACTACCTGCCAGTATGGGACAGCAATTTGAACTACCCTCCATTGACAGAGTTTGAGCATAAGGACCCCGGATTGCGAGCTGACCCTAAGCTTTCCAATCTTTTGAAGGACGGTGCTGAAGTCAAAGACTTGACTCCAAAGTTCGGAAGCGAGGTAAGGGGAATCCAACTTTCATCCCTAGACGATAAAGGAAAAGATGAGCTTGCCCTCTATGTTGCTCAACGAGGTGTCGTCGCCTTTAGAGATCAAGACTTTGCTGATCTTGAAATCAAAGACGCTGTTGAATACGGGAAACATTTCGGCCGCCTTCATATCCATCCAACCACCGGCGCACCTAAAGGCCATCCGGAGGTTCACCTTGTCCACCGTTCTGCTACCGTTGAAAAGCCCGAAGTGTTGAATCGTAGAACGACCTCAGTTGTTTGGCACAGTGACGTGACATATGAAAAGCAGCCTCCAGGAACTACCTTCCTTTATCTTCTAGAAGGCCCTAAATCTGGAGGTGATACTGCGTTCGTTGACACCGTTGAGTCTTACGAACGTCTTTCTGACGAGTTCAAAAAGCGCTTGTCTGGTCTCAAGGCCGTTCATTCTGGTTTTGAGCAGTATCAAAACGGCAAGGAGCTAGGCCGTTATTTGAGACGTGACCCAGTGGCCAACGAACATCCTGTTGTAAGAACACACCCAGTTACCAAGAAAAAGGCATTGTTTGTCAATGAGGCCTTCACTCGCGAAATCGTGGGATTCAAGCGTGAGGAATCCGAAGCCCTTCTCAAGTTTCTCTATGATCACAACGCCAAAGGAACCGACTTTCAAACCAGAGTCAAGTGGGAACCAGGCACAGTCGTCGTGTGGGACAACCGCAGGGCTCTCCACGCAGCTCTGTATGACTGGGAAGATCAACAAAGACGACATTTAGCTAGACTCACCCCACAAGCTGAAATCCCTTATGAAGGGTAGATAAGACTATTAAAACATTCTTTATAACAGACGTTTTTGGCAGCCGCCGAAGTAGATAAGATCTTTTCTGGGTGCGCACTTTGACACCCTGGCTCAGCAAGGTTCATCGAATGGTCCCAAGCCTCGAGTGAAGTGAGCCCTGGGATTCTGGGGGGGGGGGGGGGGTGCAACCAGAAAAACACTTCTGGGTTAGGATTTGCAGGGGGCCAGCCCCTGCACCCCCATGGCTCTGCGAGGCTTCATCGAATAGACCCTTACCCATAACTTCGAGCGAAGCGAGCCCAGGGGGTCTGGGGGCGTGCCCCCAGAAAACCACTATTGGGTTAGGTTTGAAGGCGGCTAGCCCCATGCACAGCCCATACGCCACTGTGCCTCTTGCGAGGCTTCATTAAATAAACAGAGTAGTTACACTGCTATCCATAGATTTGTCTGAGATTAGTAATATATGTTAGATTGATTACGTAAGCAATGTAAATAAGGTTACTTTTCTTCTGTGACGATTGCCTCGTCAGTTGCAAAAGCATTGACGTTGGTTTTAGCGAATTTCCTTGCGCTAATTCCTTGTGCAAAGAGGATGTCCAGCTCCTCATATGTCCTTCCCTTGGTTTCTGGCATTCTGAAGTAACACCAGACGATCATGACAGTGGTGGTTCCTACAAAGAAGAAGCCGGTTTTGCCTCTCCAGTTCCATGCAGATGGGTTCAGCATCCGGGGTAAGATAATGTTCTGAATGATCGCGGCGATTAAATAGGCATTTCGGGCTAATCCTACTGTTTTGGCTCGCAGTCTAGTTGCGGAAGTCTCTGCAATGATGGCAAACGTGATGGGTGCGACCGTCAGGTAGTATACGAACATCCAAACCATAACGTGTGCACATTGCACCCAGGGCGCGACCGTATTTGAATCTGGTGAGAGCGACACACAAGCTATGATAAGCATTATAATGCATTGCATTACCAGTCCCCAAAAGAGGATGCTTCTTCTGCCGAACTTTGTGCAAACGCCCCAGGAGAGCATACCCCCGACCAATGCTAGTGCAGCTGTTCCTAAGTTTAGTTTGTAGGACGCGGAACTTTCCAATCCGGCCTGTTCAAAAAAGTATACCGCATTGCCACAGAACCCATTACCTCCAATAACTTGGATTGCAAATGCAACACAGGAAATCTCTGTTCGTCGTAGGTTCGATCCTCTGAAACAATCCAAATAGCTTGTTCCTTCCTTCTCTTCCAATTCAGTCTGGTTGGTGTGGATCATCATGGCAACAGTCAACTTGTTGCGACTGTGTCTAGACTTGTCGGTGAGCTTCTTCAAGGCATTTTCCGCTTGCTGGTACTTGCCCTTTCGAACCAACCACCACGGAGATTCTGGTGCAAAAATGATGATAATAAACAGAGGCAAGGGCCAGATCCATTGCAGGCCGAATGGGATACGATAGGCCCAATGATTGTCAAGATGGTTGAAAGCGGTCATAACACCGGCACATATCAGTTGACCAATAGCCCAGCAAAGAAGGATGTACACGGTAAAGTAATGTCGAAGAACGACAGGAGATACTTCAGAGGCATACGCCGGGGCTAGAATGGAAAACGTGCCCCATGGAAGGCCACACAACAGTTCTCCAGCTAGTAACACTTCAATTGATGGAGCAAAGAAAGTTGCAAAGATAGCTGCTGCCATCATAACCAGGGCGCCCAACAATGTTTTCTTATAGCCAATTCTATCACAGACAAACCCCGTTATCAATATACCGATAAACGAACCAACGGTATTCCCCATATTCAGAGATGTCTGCCACTTTGCAGGAATTTGATAGCCGTGCTCTCCATAGTGCTCGCCATAATGTTTCTGGAAAGCAGGCATTGCGAATAATGCACCAATCAACTGCAAATCATATCCCTCCATGATAACACACATCGAGATTATAAAGGACCAAAAACACGCCTTGGGATATAATTTCAAAGCCTGGATTGTCGTCAGTTCATGCTCCTCCTGCGTCGCCTGCTTCGCCTCCTCAATAATTGTGCCCCAATCCTCCTTTCCACCGGAATACTCCACCTGATCAACCTCAATATCGTTCTTCTCTTTCATATCCGCTGCCTCAACTACCCCAGCGATGATCCGACTTATATATTTACCCCACACAAAGGAGGGGCGGCCGCCCACCGCATTTTGCCGTACTACCCCACACTCGATCTACATCCCTATTTAGCCGAAATAACACCATCGAAACCTCTTATAGGTCTGACTTGCAGTTGTTAAGGATGCCACCAGGCCCCGCCTGGTCTGCTTCGCGGACTCGAGATCTAGCAATCAACCAACAAACATTATTATTGTAGGAACTTCATTAAAACATGAAATTAAGACTATCTTGTCGAATTGTGTTCTTCATTTGCAGTAGCGAGCTATCACCCCAACCAACCCTCCTTCATCTTGAAGGTCTCGCTTCGCGCGAAGTTATCAGTAATGTTTCTATTCGTTGAAGCCTCGCAGAGCCACGGGGGTGCAGGGGGCCGGCCCCCTGCAAACCTAACCAACAAATGGTTTTCTGGGGGCACGCCCCCAGACCCCCTGGGCTCGCTTCGCTCGAGGCTATGGGCAGTTATTCGTTCTTTCTATTTGTCGAAGCCTCGCAGAGCCACGGGGGTGCAGGGGGCTGGCCCCCTGCAAACCTAACCCACAAATAGGTTCCTGGTGGCACGCTCCGATCGACGTTACGGGTAATTAGGGCTTGTCCTAAGAAAAAGGTCACTGAATTGGCGTTATACTTTTGTGCAGTAGTCTAAAGGCATTAATGGAAAGGAGAAATCGGTGGGCCTGGCGCTTGCCGCCAGATTATGCAGGATCTCGCATTGGGTCGTATATCTGACGTGTGGGGAAAACGCGGGGTGCATGATATCGGACCGATACAGGGGGTTTCAGATTAAAACTCCTATTTTCCCGAGCGGGGGAAACGGTGTATAAAGGCCCGGTTGATGCAATCGATAGTATGTTCGCAAATAATGAAGTTTTTGGTAGATACTGGGTCGTTTTGGGCCGATAGAATTGATGTCACGCGGAAGAATACGCTTCCAGCGATCTATGAGCAGATGAAGGCCACCGGGAGGTGGGATGCGATGAGATTGACATGGAAGCATGGTGATGAGAATACTCCACATATTTTTTGGGACAGTGATATTGCGAAAACAGTTGAGAGCTGTTGCTATGCCTTACAGGGGATGGACACAGGTGATCCGTTGGTAAAGAAATTCTACGAATGGATTGACGATGCCATTGATATGATTGAAAAGGCTCAGGGGGAAGATGGCTACATCAATATTTATTACACAGTCGTTGAGCCTGGTAAAAGATGGACGGATTTGGCACACCAGCATGAACTTTATTGTGCCGGCCATTTGTTAGAGGCAGCTGTGGCACATTACAAATTAACGGGGAAGTCTCGTTTCCTTGACATAATGATTCGTTATGTTAAGTATATCCGCCAGATATTTGGGCCAGAGGCCGGTCAGAAACGGGGGTATCCGGGCCATGAGGAAATTGAACTGGCCTTGGTAAGGCTTTATGAAGTAAAGCCAGAACAGGAATTCCTCGATCTATTGAAATACTTCATTGAGTACCGGGGCCTCGATGATGGTCAATATTACAAAGAGGAGGCCATTGCAAATGGGAAGGATCCAATGAAGTATATTGAAGGAGAGGGTAAATGGCCGAATCCTCCACAATATTGGTACATGCAAGCACACAAGCCAATTAGAGAGCAAGACGAAATACTGGGTCACAGCGTTAGAGCCATGTATTTCCTGGCTGGTGTTCAAGGTTATGCAAACATTGTATCTGATGACTCGCTCAAGCAAGCGGTGAACAGACTATGGAGGAACATGGTTGACAAAAAGTTGTATATCCATGGAGGAATTGGGGCTATTGCCGCCTGGGAGGGTTTTGGAGAGGAATATGAACTTCCCTTAGACTGTTACTCGGAGACCTGTGCATCTATTGGTATCCTGTTTTTGGGAAAAAGAATACTTGAAGATTCACTTGACATTGAGGTGGCTCGAGTAATGTCCAGAGCTCTCTACAATAATGTCCTTGGCGGAGCGTCTCTTGATGGCAAAAGCTTTTATTATGATCAACCACTAGTTGGGAACGGGCACAAACGCAGTGCTTGGTTTGAATGTAGCTGCTGTCCACCTAATTACACACGGTTAATGAACTCACTCCAGGATTATGCTGTTGTTGAGACAAATTCTCTTCTATCGATCAACCTGTACATTGGTGGAGTGTATGAAACCGGCTTGGGA
Source organism: Blastobotrys ciferrii (assembly GCA_030573635.1). Taxonomy (NCBI): domain Eukaryota; kingdom Fungi; phylum Ascomycota; class Dipodascomycetes; order Dipodascales; family Trichomonascaceae; genus Blastobotrys; species Blastobotrys ciferrii. The sequence continues at coordinate 94,265 of JAJMDO010000005.1, read as the reverse complement.
AAGTTGTGGATTCGTACAGATTACCCTAACAAGGGTAAACTTTGCGTCACAGTTGAAACTCATACGTCATTTGACCTTGCAGTGGCCAATCCTGGCAAGAAATACACATGCACACAAGAGCCAGTGCAACGTGACGACTACCTCTACTTTGAAAAGGTTTCTGGGAGCTTTTCATTTGAACTGAGCTTCGACATGACGCCGCAGATTGTTAAACCAGACCGGAATATCTCATCTACCAAAGGCAAACTTGCCATTGAACGCGGTCCTTTCGTCTATGGCCTGGAACAATCTGATTCACCCATACCTCTTTCCGACGTTCGACTACCACCAGACCTAACGTTTGAGGAGGCCACTATCCAATTTGAAAATACGACTGTGGTCGTCCTCCTAGCCAATATCAACGGACTTCAGTTCAAGTTCGTCCCATACTTTGTCATCGGCAACAGAGTTCCAGGCGATAAATTCATTGTTTGGATAGATTCAACTTAGAAGCCATAGACTATAGCCTTACTACTCGTTGGACATCCTTCCTTTACCAGGAAGTTCCAAAATAAGAAGTATAAAGTGCAGGTTTTCTTCGCAGAAGGTTTTGTTGACCCAAAATCTGCAGAGCCGCCCCAGACCCAGAACAGTATATCCAGTGTTACCCTTCTTCAAAAAAATGTAAAAAGCGTATTTATTCTCCATAGAAGGGTAGCATGCTCAAACTCGATGAAGCCGATCCCGTAGGTCTGGGGTCTTGGGTTTGGGAGAGGAGGGGGTAGTTGTTTTCACTGTGTTAGCGTTCTCCCTATTCTTCTTTTCCAGAAAAGAAGCAAAAGCGCTAGTTCCGCTTCGCGGAAGAATATACAACCCAACCCTCGGCGAAGCCGACCCTGGGGGTCTGGGGGCGTGCCCCCAGAAGTATCTCCATCGTTAAGCTCGTAGTGTATTCTTCATTTTGTGTTAAACGTTGCGTTGGGAGTGAAACTTGGTACCTGCACATCAGCACATGGGTATCTAATTGCCACCTATAAATCCTCTTGGTTTCTTCTTAATGGCAGAGCAGATTAATGAACATGTCGCTGGAGGCCCTGCCGGTAGAGCTAGTTGATATGGTTTTTGCCGAGCTTCCGTACCGGTCGCAGTTGTGTCTAAGGGAAACATGCAGGTACATGAAGACAATTGCAGAAAGCTATACCGACTATGGATGTCAGCTTTCGGTTAAGGGGCCATATGATCGGTGGGCTTATAATGCTCTACAAATGAAAACTATTCCGAATCCAGGTTTTCGGTGCGAGGTTAGACACCGTTGTAGAAGATGTCCCACGTCTGTAGTTACGTTGGAGCAGTTGAGAGCTAGCGAATCCAATGGGCTAAGCTTTTGGCTGAAAAGGCTCTGGTATATCAAGTTCCCTAAGTTGAATAATGAATCACACGTCGCTCACATGCGAGATGTGTTCAATATTCTTGAGCAGAAAGGGCTTGAACAAAGAATAGACCTTGAAATAGGCGATACCCTTTGGTTGATCGGCTGGTCCTTTATTGATATGGTAGAGAGTATCAAACATTCCACTCTTAACCTATCTGTTAAGGCACAGATGATTGCTAGAAAAGATTTCAAGACTCGTTCCAAGGATGGAACACCATTGTTTTCGTTGGCAAAGTTTACCGACATCAAACTCTCAATTCCAGGTGGCCGCAAAGTATCTGAATTGTTCACGTTTGATGAAGGCACAGAATTAAGGTGGTTTGAAATGAACAGCTGCGGAGATATCCGAACGTCTTTATGGGGTATTGGACACATGTCGGAACTCTTGTCCAAGTGCAACAAGGTTGAGAATTTACACCTGGAACAACTCACTGTTACAATTGATATACCACTAGAGGACGATGATTGGAGTCTACAAAATGTGGAAAGCATTACAATGCGGAACATAACCTTACGTCCGAGCAGTAGTGTGAGAAGAAAAGGAAGGAAAGGTGCAAAGGGCTCTTTACAGAGTTCTGGGAGTCCCTTTATCGTTTTCGGGGGCATTGGCGCTTCAGAACTCAATATAATGGATGCTACATTAAACAGGCATCGCAAATCTGGACAGTTATTCTTGGATCAGCTTTTCGTTGAATATTTTAGCTTCAGTATCCTTCTGGAGTCAGAAAGCTTCAAAGCGTGTCCACTTGAACACATAACATTGTTAGGAGTTGCCCCACATTGGAACCTACTTCTTCCGCTTGCGGAATTGAGCGCCCTTAGGACTATAACAATCATTGTCCCTTTTCACCATCCCCAATCAATGCCTATCTCTGGCCTCGAGCTGGACAAAACCTTTGCACATCTAGTCCAAAGTGTCCCATCTCTTTATCGACTTAACGTTGTTGACTCGCATAATCAAACAATATGGGCTTGCGATGCTTAAGACCCTCCACGAAAACCATGGTCTTCTACCAATCAGAATGACTTGATCAGAAACCCAACCCTCATCCGCTCTCTGCGGTTGGATACGTTCTATTGTTGTAACCCACAACTGTTTTCTGGGGCACGGCCCTCAACGGCTCGTTTCGCTCGAGGTTTAGAGTTAGTATTTGCTTTATTCGATGAAGCCTCGCAGAGCCACGGGGGGGTAGAGGACTGGCCCCCTGCAAATCCTAATTAATCCAGAGGTTACTTTGCTCGTGGTCGTAAAATCAATAGGGGTACCCAAACTTCGGCAAAGGCGACCCAGAGTGTTTGAATACTGGCTTCCCAGAACTAATTGGCTAAATGATTGCACTTTTGAATGCACAATTGCACTATGATGTCTATATGTATTTTTTAGTAGAAAGACATTTGTATGTGGGTTAGGGTTTTTTGTTGTTATGGCAACGGGAGATCGGGGTGATCAGTTTCATTCCAGACATGTAAATAAATCCCGATGAAATGCAGGAGGGCAGGCTTTTCCATCGGACATAAATAACCTGCGATCGATACCAAATAAACATTTATCTTTTGAATCACCACTGGATACCAAGTTAATATGGCGAGTAATGGTAGTGGTCGTTTTGCCACGTTGTGTGTGCCGTTGAAGTACAGCAGCGCAGCTCGACCGGTGACAGATGAGAGCCATACCGTGTATTTTGATACTACTGGAAGCGACTCGATTTGGCGTAAATATGAGATATCCCCGAATTTTACCCAATATGACGCTAGGTTGGAAGGTTGTGAGGTGATGGATTGTCTTCCGGTGATGCGGGAGGCAGTAACTTCGACGACAAAAAATGAAGAGATACCTGTCAAGGGGTGGTTGAATGAAGACAGGTTGTTAGAAGGGGCTTTGACGTTGAGTCTAAAGGGTGATCCGAACAGCGTTAATCAGGAGCGAAGTCGCATTTTGAGAAACTTTTATGAGATTCAAATTGGCTCGGTTGGGATTGATCGGGGGATTTTGTTTGACGAAAATAATGAATTGAGTTCAAAGCTGACTACGGAGCTGGAGAATGTGGCAAAATATTGCAAAGTGGCCATCTCTGTGGCTGATTATGTTGAACCAAAAGCCAAAATAGTGAATGATTCCTCAAAGCCCTATCATGTGTTGATATTTGGAGACCAAGATGCAGTCAAGTTTGCCGTCATGAAGGTGAATATTCTAGTTGAAGATCTAGTGGGTAATTTTGTTGATTCTTTGCCTTTGGATTTGTCACTGCAGCCGTTGGTTTGTGGGCCAATGTTGGCAAATTTGAAGAACATTCAAACCCAAACTGGAGTGAGGGTGTATTCAGTTGATTGGATTCCCGAGGTTCTTGGAAGTCAGTCTACTGTGGACGTTCGAAACCTGAATGAAATTTACATTGCTGGGAATGTCGAGGCCAGCGTGATGGTAGCAAAGACCATGCTCAAGGAAATCATCAAGAAAACAAAGCCGGTTTTCAAGGACTGTGTGGTTTCTTTTGGAAAGACCGATTTGCTGATTTTGCGTTATCAGCAGGAAATGTTGGCCATTATGAAAAGCTATGGGTCCTTTATTCAATTGCCATATCTTGGAGCTGCTCGTTCTTTGATCAGAGTTCAAGGATGTACTTCACAGAGCGTGGAGAAGACCATTAGTAAACTAATGGCGTTGATTACCGAGATTTATAATGCCAACTATTGGATACATACCGGCGATCAATCTAACACCGCTGATGACGGTACTTCCACATTGACACAGCCAACTATTGAGACGGATTTGGAGTTTTTGGATAAAATCACATTTGCATCAGGTGCTACCATTTTGTGCTTGGATAATAATTCGTTTGATATTACTGGTTATTCCAGTGATACTAAACGTGCTACCGGTATGATCAAGGCGCTGCCCATTTGGAAGGATTATTACCACCAAATTCGGTTTAGAGTAGAGCTTTCCATTGACCAACGAGATTTCATTGCTGGAAAGAAGAATGGTAAGGTGATTCGAATCATGAACAACTCTAACGTATGGATCAAGTTTTTGCCATTCAATGAGTACAACTTTTACATCACCTTGTCAGCCGATGATTACAATTCTGTTACTGCGGGTATTCGGTTGTTGGAGGATGAACTGCCCTCAGAGCAGTCGTTTTATATCCCAGAGACCTACCACAAGCAAGTCATTGGCGCTGGTGGGCTGACTATTCAAACAATCATGCGCAAATACAATGTGTTTATCAAGTTCAGCAATGATTACGACACCCATCCCAACGGCTTCTCCCATGTTCGACCAGACAACGTTTTGATTCGCTGTCCCAGCAAGAATGCAAAGAATATTCCTGCTGCCCGTCAGGAGCTGATTGATACTGTTCAAGAACGAGGTCGCGACCATTGCAACACGTTTATCCACATCCCCCGCTCCCATCGACGAGTCCTTCTCAGTGAACAATGCGGCTTTATCCACGAGGTTGAGTCCAAAACTAATACCATCATTCTATTCCCAGAAGACGAACCAGAGAATATCCAAGAGAACGATTTGATTGAAATCCGTGGACTAGGAAACACCTCTGAGGACGCGTCGCGAATGGTCAAAGCCTTACTTCCAGAAGACTATGTTTTCAAAGTGGCCTATTCTGCAAAGTTTGATGAAATCGTCAACGAAAAAAATCCAGAATTCTACACCAAAATTATAGCCCCTTTCCGAATAGCACTGAGCATTGAAACCCAGGTGTTCCCGCAACCGATCATGGCTGAAGAAGAAATGACAACGTCAACAATTCCAAACGGTTCCAACTCTCCACCCACTAGATACCATCGCATTGTTCTCTCATTCTCCCAGGAGCATTCTGTTGGTCTTGAAGACGTAATCCAAGCCTTAACCGCGTTCCTGCGCGATAAGGGACTCGACATTGTTGATCGTGGTGAGCTTAAGTTTGATCCCGTTGAACCTGGCACAGCTTCCATTCAGGCCAGCGCCAAAAGGACCAAGCAGCAGTCGAATGTTTACAACAAACCAGCTTTTGACGAACAGCTAGCGCCACCACTTCCACCGCCCCGATACCCTTCTCCACCGCTCCCACCACCTTCTGAAGAAGATGAATATCGCCACAGATACTCCCGCTTCTACCGACCACACCACCATCATTCAGCGTCATCCCCCTCATTGCCACCCCCTCCACGATCCCCTCGCTCTCCCTCCCGAACCCGTTATTCCAGCAGGCCTGCAACGTCTGCAGATTACTACCGAGGCAGAAGAATCGAGTACGACCGCTACGATTGGAGAGAAGACGACCGTTATCGTCGTTACGATTATAATGAATACCGCGAACGATATTATTAAACTAATAATCAAATACCTTTTATCCCCACTATCTCATAGTTTCGTACAACTCTTTCATACTAGTTTGCAGGGGGGCAGCCCCATGCACCCCCGTGGCTCTGCGAGGCTTCTACGAATAGAAAGAAAGCCACTGTCAATCACCTCGAGCGAAGCGAGCCCTGCATGCCCCCAGAAAAAGAATTCTGGATTAGGAATGCAGGGCGCCAGCCCCCCTGCACCCCCGTGGCTCTGCGAGGCTTCTACGAATAGAAAGTAAGCCACTGCCCATAACCTCGAGCGAAGCGAGCCCTGGGGGTCTGGGGGCGTGCCCCCAGAAAAACAATTCTGGGCTAGGATTGCAGGGGGCCAGCCCCCTGCACCCCCGTGGCTCTGCGAGGCTTTTACGAATAGAAAGAATTGAACTATATACCCATAGCTTCGAGGAAGCGAGCCCTGGCCGACAGGGGGGCAGCTCCCAAAACTACTTCTCGGAGTATTTCGGTGGGCGTTTTTGGTTAGAGAATGGTGTTGTAGGTGTGGACGGTGTGTGGTTTGTATTGAGTAAAACTGTTATTTAAGCGTTGAATGGGGACTTCTTGAAGAAGTCAGTTAAGGAGGTAACTGGGGCACGAGGGGATTTTTCATTTTCGTTGAAAAGGACCTCAGTTTTGGAACCGTAGAAGCCAAAGTCGTCGTAGTAACTGAACATAGAGATCATGTCCTTTCTCAAGGCTTCTGGAAGGAACGTAAGGTAGTCCTTCTTATCAACCTGTTGATAGCTGATTTGCTTGTCATATACCTTGGACATGGTCTTAGCCACCTTATTGAAGTTGGTGAACTCAGAGACTGCCAACAAAAGCTTTCCTTCGTATTTTTCTGGCTGAGCCAGAATAGCGCCCACATAATTGCCTGTGTCACCAACGACGTCGATCATTGGAATGTTGGTGCCGCCGCCAATGGTACATTGGATAACCAAAGATCCGTCAGGTTGAGGTTGAGGAGCTGTGTTGGTCACAAAATTCTGCATAAAGCATCCAGGACAGTAGAAGCTACTCTTGACTGGCAAATAACGGATGTGCTGCTCCACCTTAGCCTTGTTGTCGAAGTGTGGGACTGGTTCCTTGCCCATGGATATAGACTCCGAAGAAGGTAAAGTACTGAAGATGATGTAGTTGACTCCAGCTTCAACTGCAGCATCGGCGATAGCCTTACCAATGTCATCTTTACTAACTCCTGATCCAGGCATCATAGTCGTCATAAAGAACAAAGTATCGACACCAGTGAGCCCTTTTTTAAGGCTAGCAGGGTCCCCGGCATCGCCTTGAACGACATCGACCCCTTTAGCTGCTAAAACCTGGGCTGCAGGCTTACTTGCGTCTCGAGTGAATGCACGAATAGCGTATAGGCTCTTCAACTCCGGGTCATTCAGCACAAAGTCAACGACAGAGCCACCTTGTTGGCCAGTAGCACCAATAACTCCCAAAACTTTTGCCATTTTTTAATTGTTCGGTCCTTTCTGCTGTCAAGCTGGCTTCTATTTATACAAAAGACGTTTGTAGGCCCTTATGGGGTTCATGCGGAGTTAAAAGAGGGTCGGGGGGGCACATCCGATCGAGATTAATAATCCAAGTACTACTACTAGTGGGGACTTTCCAAACAGACTAATAGTATAACCGAATTCCATTTCCGGTAATCCTTTGAGTCCTATCGTGATTAAAAATCAAGATGCGGGTTCGGGTTTTCAGGGTGTGTCATATTTTATCGCCGCACCTCGACCCCGGCGATTGGCTTCTTTTCGCACGCCTCCAAACCCGAATTTGAGTTGACGACACTGGTTCACTTAGCCTGTTAAGTTATCTGCTGTAGTACTAAGCGAATCTTTGGGTATATATATTCTCGAACCTTTGGCGGGGACGTTCCCGAGTTGTGGCTGATTTTCATAAATGCAAATAAGATTTAGGCAGTTTTTTTTTTTTTTTTTTTTTTTTTTTTTTTTTTTTTTTTTTTTTTTTTTTTTTTTTTTTTTTTTTTTTTTTTTTTTTTTTTTTTTTTTTTTTTTTTTTTGGTCAAGTAGGTGAATGGTTAAATTAATTATTTGTCAATGTGGATTATGCAGGGCCAGAGGTAGGAAATTAAAATTTTCGGGTCAGCAAGTATAGAAAATGGGTCTATAGCTTTTCCCAGTGCTATTTTCACAGGTTGTTATTTCAAGGGTATGGAACATATATAATTTCTCTAGATAGAAAATTAACGCAACATTAATCAAGTTAATTAATGGGCGAATCCGAAGCTTAAGCGCATGCGCAGGGATTGAAGCTAACTTTATCCCTAGCTGCATGCATGCTTAATTCATTTTAATTTGACGTATCTATATCCGTACGCATACTAGCTATATATAGCTATAGTGCACGTTCTCAAATTTGCCGAAGAAGTTTTGGGGTAAAGCTGTTCTGTATGCTACCTAAGTCTACAACCGAGTTGTCCACTCGTCTACTGGTGCCGTTCCTCTTGAACGTTTTGAAGGTTGTACGTGATTTGACATCTATCTCTGGATTGGATGACTTGAGTGTGTTCGGTTGTGCTGCCTATGTGATGATTTCTATATTGTTCTGCCCCGTATATGCATATATATTCCATATATATGCATGCCTACACATGTTGAATGCACTCGAGCTCCGGACGTCGACGTACCATATATATAGGGGTAATTTCAAACAGAATTACAGGCATACATGCGGTGAACATGTACGCTGCTTGTATGCATACGATTCTTTGATGTGACCATGCGCTATACTTGTATACACCATGTATACAGCAAGAAAGTGTATGCATGTGAGGAGCATACAAGATGCATACCTGCGCCGTTCTTGCCTATTACTTGCTAGCGCTGGTCACATGTACGTATACATATGTATGGTATATATATGTACATGTACATGTATGCATACAAATCTAGTCAATCAGATTCACCTAATATTAATTATATATAATTTCAGCGCTGTATGCATGCAGTATATGCATATATATATACAGGCTAATTATAAGCTTAAGTCTAGCTATAGTCAATTAATATTAATATTTAATATTAATCAGTCTCACTCAAATAGCATTACTGGCATACATATATAGAGCTTAATTGTACATGTATGCACAAATGCAAGATCTAGAACTCTACATGTATGTAATTATAACAAGCAGCATGCTCGTATATGTAGTCTGCATGCAACCGGCCTGTATAGAGAATACCATGTACACTTGAAAGGGCCTAAAGCCATCCAGCATAGCTAGATGGATCGATATTTGGGGGGTTCCTATGTATTGTAACTGTTGCGAAGTATGGTATATAACAATTTGAGAAGAACTCATTAACATTTCATGTAGTGAACCTTCAATTTATATTATACCGCTCTAGTTGGTACGTGGGTACACCCACAGGTACACTTGCCAATAGACCAGGCCTAGGCATATTTATATACATGCATATATCGATCGATCCGTCGATAGATCGATTAATCCATCATATGCATGGATCAGATTAATTGTGTGCAAGCATGGGCTGGTGTACACGGCTGGAAGTATGCATATGTATATCCGCGGGCTCGATATAGCTATACAGTTCGAGTAGTTTATACCTCGAATCGAATATACGTTGGTGAATTCTTGTTTTCCAATCTTGACAATGGGGGCGCCGGCTTCAGTTTCATGAACGGTGCTGGTAAAAAAGTTGAAGAACTATTTAGAGACGGCCTTAATCATGCGTTCTTGCTTACTGAACAAGGGCATAAAGGAAGCCGCAGGAGAAAAGAGACTAAAAAACCGTATGCTGTTCAGAGCGATTTAGGAATTGATAAGGAAAGCGGAGGCCACAACGCGCTCAACCATCGCACTATCGTGACAGAGATAAAAAAACCAGAATGGAAACTATTAAGAAAGGGAGGCGTAGAATACACTTGTAAGTAGTGGTAGATTTGGTAGAATAAAAGGTAATTTTCATCATCAATCAAATGGAAATAGGGAACTTTACAGCTGCGCAATACAGTTTAATAATAATCGAAAAATATAGCAGACGAGCCTAAACCAAAGTAAAAGAGTATGTTTGATATCAGTGACTTAAGCACAACTTATGAACTAGGCGAACTCAAACAATAATACACGAAAAGTACACTTATACTTAAATGGTATACTCAAACTCGCATAGTAGTTGGATCCTAGCATGCGCGGGCTGTTGAAGTATGCTACACGCATGTTACACAAACCCATACCTGTTACGACCAAATGTCATACATGCGGTGACCCTGAGTTCATACAAAAGTTTGATGCCAACAACAATCGCTATACATGCATAGGCGTTGTACCCATATATATACAAATGTTTGTTGCATCCAAATTGGATCCAAATTATGTACAGGAATGAGCCTTGTACCCATGGCCACCAAAATCCATATAGTGAATCTGATTGACTAAACTTTTATGCATACTGCATGCATACAGAAATTAGATGAATCTGATTGACTAAATCTAGAGTCGTATGCATACACATACCATACGTATACATGTGACCAGCGAGTACGGCGCAGCTAGGTATGGATCTTATATGCTCCTCACATGCATTCAAGTTCTTGCTAGCTGCATACATGGTCTATACAAGTGTAGCACATGGTCACATCAAAGAAACGTATGCATACAAGCCGCCCGCCCACATGTTCACCGCATGTATGCCTGTAATTCTGTTTGAGTAATTCTGTTTGAAATTACTCCTATATATACAACGTTAACATACATATATTCATGATCATGATCGGTGCATGTATGTTACGCTATAATTACTGGCTGGTAGCCTACTAGTACTTGTATAGTATAAGTATATATGTCAGTAATGCTCCATGGTTTAGTAATGCTGTTTCAAAAGTACCGAAGAATAATTAACCCACCTGATCGCCCTAGATCTGATCCACGATCGAATAGGGTTGCTATTGCATCCACTATTAATATCAGGTAGGTGATCAAATATAACTCCTCGTGAAGGTTACATCGATCGATCATTCGTACAATTGTGAGACGTGATACCCTCCTACCATTACCGCGGATGCTTATTTCAATTAACGTCAACAGCTCAAACAGTAATCAGCTAGTATCAAAATTAACTACCCACACATTATGACTGCTCCAAACCATGTCTATAGCAACATCGACTCTCTCCGACTGCAGCTGATGGAACTGTGAACTCAAGTTATACATTCCGAAATACGCACTTTCATACGCCAATATCGACAAAGCCGACCCAGGGGCTCTGAGGGCATCCCCCAACAAACAACTACGGGGATCGGATTTGCAGGGGGCCAGCCCCCTGCACCCCCGTGGCTCTGCGAGGCTTCATCGAACACTGCCCATAGCCTCGCGAAGCGAGCCCAGGGGGTCTGGGGCGTGCCCCCAGAAAACCTTTGGGTTAGGGTTATCTGCGCGGGCGCGCACTTCAGCCGCACATGTGAAGAGGGTTAGGGTGATGGAGATCGCGTGATGCGCGAATTGGGAGGAACAGAAAAAAACACCTTTTTCGAAGATCGAGGGTCGCTCAGGGCTATATATATTATAGGATGGCGACGCGAATGACACAACCACCGCCACCCCAGCAGCAGCAGCAGCATCCTGGATACCGGCCGGGGGCTGTTCCGCCGCCACCACCACGGCCACAGCCGGCGAAGGCGCCATATGGCGAGGATATCGACGAGGCGGGCGGACTCGGGGACGAGGTGGACTCGATCAGCCTGCGCGACGTGGCCAGCGTGCGATACGTGCGCTACCACGAGTGGATGGAGCTCGTGCTCGGGTCGGCCGTCGACACGCGGCGCATTGTGCCGCCGAAGGTTATCCCGGCCGAGACCAAGGACTGGACGTTCCACGACAAAGACTCGCTCGAGCGTCGTCTGAAGGAGGTCCAGGCCGAGGTCCAGGAGCTCGAGAACACAAACAACAGCGACTCAAACCAAACCTCCTCGTCACTGTCCCAGTTCTACAACGACGGCATCGCGCAGCTGCGCGAGCACTTCGGCAGCCGCGAGAGCAGCGTCGAACAGACGCTCACACAACAGCTCGAAAACACATTCCCAGGCCATTCGGTCGTAGAGAAGACGCGCGCGCGCCGCGTCGGCACCGACCTCGGCCTCCCGGAGCCCAAGGAACAGCCCGAGGCCGTGACCCGGCATCTCGAACAGCAGAAGCGCGAGCAGGAGGAGCGCGAGCAAAGAGAACAGGAGGAGAAGCAGCGAAAGGAACAGGAAGAAGAAAAACAACGACAACAGGATCAACAACAACAGGATCATCACAATAACGGCAGTAGCCTCCAGCTTCACCACAACGACATGGACCTCGGCCAGGACCCAATGGATACCGCCCCAGACATGATGAACATGCTCGATCACGACGTACAAATGAACGACGCCGAACTCGGTGAACTCCTAAACATGCCCCACGGCGACCAGTAACCCCCTCATGTATTATTTATAATTTTAACTACTACTAGTACTACTACGGTTTTCGCGGGTTAGGTTTGCAGGGGGCCAGCCCCCTGCACCCCCGTCGCTCTGCGAGGCTTCATCGAACACGACCCACAACCTCGAAAAACTGGGTTAGGGTTTGTAGGGGGCATGGCCCCCCAGAAAACAATTGGGTTAGGGTTTTGCAGGGGGCCAGCCCCCTGCACCCCCGTGGCTCTGCGAGGCTTCAACGAATAGAACTAGTACTGCCCATAGATTTGAGCGAAGCGAGCCCAGGGGGTCTGGGGGCGTGCCCCCAGGAAATGTATATTTTTTTTCATTCGAATTCGATCATTAAGATAGCTATATAAAATCTACATTAAACACTACATGATATATAAAAGGAGATCTAGAACCATCCTATAATGACTGGTGGAAAACCTCCTTTTAAGAGATCTAGACAATATTGCAAAACAAAGAAGGAAACCGGCGTCATAATAATCCAAGGAATTTTCAGAACATCTTAAGTGAGAAAGGTTGTAGATGGTCTTCATGGATCGTCTAGGTGATATCGTCGATGAAAGGCTTTAAAGTCTCCATGTTGTTGGGTGACACAATGGTTAACGTAGTCTTGCATGATGTTTCGTTCTTTTTCAGGGTTCTTGTATGGGACGGAGTATCGGTAATTGTGGTTCATTTCGTAGATGGCACGTACAAATTTTACCAGTTGGGTGGTTGTTTGTGGTAGTGTGTACCATTGGATCCAGTTAGTTGTCGTAATGGAGAGCAGGGTGGACAGGTCGATGATGTCTTTGAGTGGGCTGAGCTTGAGGATTTTGAGGGTCATTGGGCATTCCATATACAGATGTGACAGTTTATCTTTGGCTTGCCGACAAAGGAGGCAGGCTGTTGTTGGATCAAACACGTAAGCACTTTTCTGGAGATAGTCACTTCCCCATTCCCCAATGTTGGGGAGATCTCGGTTCAGCATTCTGTGAGCAATATCGGTGGCTACTGGAGCTCGTCGTCTTATTGTCATTAGCCTTTTCCAAATGATCCATGCTTGTTCGGAAAACGGGACGTCTGTTTGGTTGTTGTTGCATCTGCCTTCATAGGTCTTCATAGTCACGTTTTCAAAAGGGATGAGAGGGATGGTACAAAATTTTTTGCGGGTCTTTCGGAAAGTAGATAAAGATGGAGGGTCAAGGCCGTTGGAAAAGTCGCTGAAGTTTTCGGGGTGGAATAGAGTGCCATATGGATTGAAGCGTCTTTGCTCAATACCATTGATAGTCATTCCGATCCAAAAATTGTATAATGGAGTTGGTGTGTGTTTTACTCGTGAGCGCCATGAACCCACTGCTGTTATGACAGAGTCAGGCATCGCCTTACTTTTTACCATTATTTCATCAGCGAGTTCGGTGTTTTGAATTTGGAAGATGATTGAGACTGAGTAGTAGACGAGTTTTTTCTCTTTGTCGTTTCCAGCGGTTCGCCATCTTTTTCTCCACAGAGTGACCGAATCCTGAACCTTTTCCATGATTCGACTGGGTCTTTTGTCCAGGAATGATTGAATCATCCCGAAAATAAAAGACCTGGAAAAAGAAGGAGTTGTGATGAGAAGATGAAATCGTTTAGCTCTTTGGGATTTGAGTTTTTCAGCAATATCCCAGAGTCCTTACCCTCCATTTTCTGGAGGTAAATAGAGCTTATATTGGGTAACTGGTAAAGCTCTCCGGTTGCCTCGGATCTTTTGAATTGCTAGGTCGGTTAGCCCCTTAATCTCCTGGTTCGACAACGGGTTGAAGAGGTCGAAGAAAAGAACTGTCGAAAAGACATATGTGTTGATAATCCATGTTTGTGCTCTAATGGGCAAGTCGTAGATTAGGATGCGCTGTGCTCGGGCTTGGGCTTTCCTGACTATTGACCGGCCTATACACTCAGTTTACCTATCTGGGCGCCTAGATGTCTGAAGGATTTTTGTTGGAGGTCAATTATTTGGGATTGCGCTAGAAGCGTGTTTTTCAGTGCGTGTCTGAGTCTTGAAAAGTTATTCCTTGCCTCTTGGCGTTCATTGACTATAAGAGAAGTCTTATGGCCATTGAGACTGGATCCCGAGGCTTTAGAATAGCGAGAAATGATAACACTTACCGTTTGAAGGTCCTTGATTGTGTTGTGTGTCGTGATCACATCATCCGCAAAGGCTGACGGCTTGAGGATTGTGGGATCAAAAGTTGAGGAATTCGGGCCTTGATGTGGGACGTATCTGGTGGTCGGAGCCGTGCCGGTTGTGTGGCGGCGGATTGCGCAAAGGAAAGGCTCGAGTGCGATTGCAAAAAGGGAGGGCGAGAGAGGATCACCTTGTCTTACCCCGGACTCAATGGTGAAAGTGTTGCTCTTGTACCCATTCAGAACGATACATGCTTGGGAATGTGACAACTTTGTCATGACCATGCGTATGTAGCTTTCTGGGAAACCGAAGGCCTGCAGTACCTGATCAATTTAGGTTCGGGAGAGTTTGTCATATGCTTTCTCATAGTCAAGGGAGGCCATGTAGAGCGGTTGGTCTGTCTCCGTGTGTGCCATTCTGTAATTGTCTGGATGTCTGATATTGGTATCCATTAACCGTTGAGGGATAAATCCCGTCTGGTTAGGATGGATCATCTTTCCAAGCGTTGGTAGAAGTCGGCGGTTCAGAGCTCCCATGGCCCTGCGTGGCTTCAACGAATAGAAAGAATTGAACACTACCCATAACCTCGAGCGAAGCGAGCCCAGGGGTCTGGGGGCGTGCCCTCAGAAAAGGTCACACCTGGGTTAGGATTTGCAGGGGGCCAGCCCCCTGCACCCCCGTGGCTCTGCGAGGCTTCAACGAATAGAAACAATTGAACAATACCCGTAACCTCGAGCGAAGCGAGCCCAGGGGGTCTGGGGGCGTGCCCCCAGAAAACCACTATTGGGTTAGGATTACAGGGGCCAGCCCCTGACCCCCGTGCACTGCGAGGCTTTGACGAATAGAACTCTGCCTATAGCTTCGAGCGAAGCGAGCCCCGGGGGTCTGGGGGCGTGCCCCCAGAAAACTATTTGTAGATTAAATTTGCAGCGGTCTGGTTCAATTGAGCAGTGTAGGTTAGATGTGAGGGTTATCCTTACCGAAATCTCGGCGAAGCCGACCCTGGGGGTTTGGGGGCGTGCCCCCAAAATCTTAGGCTTGCGCTAATCTGATGGATATTAGACGATTAGTTTACTATAACATGCTAATTTACAGGTTTGTTAAAGATAGAGTTAATATAGGAAGTGACTCTTGAGCTTGCGGTGGCGGCGATTACGGCAACGACGTCGACGACGCCTAGGCTGACGCCAGCTAGCATGAATCGTGGGGCGAAGATCTTCCAGAGCATGAGGTGGCGGCGGAGGTGGAAAGCGCACACCATGGATGTGATGGAGATGATTGAATGGTAGAGGACGACTCCTAGGAGGGAGGTGATTTGCTGGCCTTGGAATCGTTCTGGGTCCTGGGACGGACTGGTCTTCCAGCTTACCAGTAATGGACCCATTAAAGTTGTGAGGATGACTGGTCCGAGTGTGTTTGCGAGGATGGCCAAGTGTGTGAAGGGGAAGGTGATAGTTGAGGTTGGGATGAAGCCGACTTCCCATTGGACTGCTGGGATGGTTGCATGGTGTCCGGTGGAGAAGAAGTAGGATGATCCAAGGAGCCCTAGGACGACTGGGCCGATGAAGGAACCCTTGAGATCGTGGATGTCAATGAGTTCTAGCAGAGTTAGGGCTTGGTAGAGCAGGAGGGAGAGGATGATACCTGCTAATGGTTTGTTGAAAATGAGGATAGCTGCGAAGATGTTGAGAACAAGAAGGAAATAGTACGATCCGTAGATGTTGGAGTAGCCAAGGATGGCTGCTCGCACTTTTCCATCTTGGTTGTTTCGTTGCACGTCTACCTTGACACACAGGGAGCCAGAATACCATCCGTAGTTTGCTGCAACTAGTGTAGCTCCAAGAACCATTCTGGCGACGGCCAGCTTGGCAGAATGAAGCGTTTCTGGGTCGATGAAGCTGGGGAGCTTCCAGGAATAGGTGTCAAATCCATCAAGCACCCAGTACCATGCGACGGTAAGAATGGATGCACATAGTCCCCAGCCAATCCACACGGTTGCAGAGCCAACGTAGCTGGCCGTGGTCTTGTAGAAGGACTTGACAATCTGTGGCAGCGCAAATGCAACGATGATCAGGCCAATGATGGTATAGGGCGAATTGACTGAGGATTCCGAGCTGTAAAAAGTGGTTCGACACAAGTCTCCCTGTTCCTCGCGACAAAGGGTCGACAAGGACGCCAGTTTGGTCAGAATGACAAACATGGCACCGTGCCATGCGCCAATCGTCCGTTCCTTAATATCTTCCAGCCGGAAGGACGCCGCAAACATGACCACACCAAAGGACACCAGCAGATAGTGCAGGATGCGGTCTTCCCAGATGGTGAATGAGTTGGAGGTAAAGGACAAGGCATGGATGATTGTGAGGAAAACAGCAAACAGGTCCCATCGGTTGACTGATGGACGACGAAGTGTGAGATGTTTGATAACCCATGGAAGCGAGATGGAGATTAACCCGATGGCCATGAACAGACCCGCCACGTACATGGGTTCAAGACTGTTCAAGCTTGGTATAAACTGACCCACAAAATACCCAAACGCAGCAAACACGGAGCCCACCAAGAACACGGTGTAAGAATTGCCGTCCTTGACAGAACCGTTATCAACCAAATTGCTATAAAAGGAGTGAACAGTTGCCAAGGTAAAAACTAACACACCCAGACCCATGTAGATTGATGGAATGTCAAATTGGACCCATTTCGCTCGGAATTGCTCCAAAATTCCCTGCGCAAATTCCTGGCATTTTTGTGCAGTTTCCGCATGGTTCAAGGATGACTTTTTCAGCATTTCCCAGAATGAGCTCTCTGCATCGGTATCAATGCCAAACTTTTTCATGTATCGATGAATCTGGCCAGCTGCCAATTGACTCACCCGACTCAGGTTTTCATAGTTTGGTTGTTTCTTGGGTCCAACAAACGCCTCGGTGATGGGGAAACCAAGGTTGTTGAAGGGAATGGGAGCACCAAGCAACAAGGAGACTGTGGGAACCAGGTCAATCTGAGAAACGGTTCTTTCACTGTAATCCATTATAGGCTTACCAAAGAACGGCTTTTTGGAATACATCCACAAGGTAGATTCCAGCTCCAAAAGAGTGTCACCACCATGATCACCCTTTGGATCCATTCCATGATCGCCCATTACAATCAACAGCGTCTTATCATCAATCTTTTGAACAACGTCTTGAATAAACTGGTTCATTTGTTGCAGTTTTGCCCTCATTTCGGGATGATTCGGTCCATAACGATGACCAGCATGATCTACACCTAACAAATGGCCAATTGCAACATCCCACGAACCATACTGATTGTCCAACGTAGGGAAGATGTGTTCAATAACACCGTTATCAACAGTGTGCAAATCCCACACATTCAACGAATCGTACGGATAAGAAACATTAAAATGGTTTCCAAACAACGCCTGCCAGGTGTCATCGCCCATAAAGGCCACCTTTTTCCCCAGGCCGGTTAATTGAGCAATCCAGTTGTCCTCCTCAATCTCCGACCCAGCAAAGTTTGATCCCGCATCAATGAACGTCGGCAAAGACCCAGTAGTCAACCCCTTCAACCTCTGAAGAGTTGTCGTCGGAGGATCAGCCATAAACTTGGTCAAGAAGGCATTTTCCGGATGCTTTTTCGCCATATCATACAAATACGGCAGAGAATTGTGATAATACAAATCACTGTCATCCTCCTGAGGAATAACAAAGTCATACCTCAACGCATCCACAATCACAAACACGGCCCGATCAAAAGCCTTAGGATGCCAACATTCACCCTTAAAAGCACCCTCGATCGGCCTGTCAACACACGTCGATTGGTCTTCAAAAACCGGTCTAGACAGCAAAAATCCCCGGCTAAAAAGCGCAATTCCCACTGCCTGTAGTAGCAGAACCCTCACAAGGATCATTGCATAGCCCTTGGCCGTCTGTGACAAACTCTTCGCCGCAACCTCTGCCTCCAACTTCTTGTCCCCCGTCGAGGCCTGCGCAGGCTTGTTGAGCAAATCGTCGGCTGAAATCGAGGTGGCAGAATCCCCACCTACCGTAGTGAATATCGGACCCGTATCCGCCATGTTTATATCCAATTCGCGTCCCCTAGTTGGCCATCAAGATTTGATAAAATTTCTTTGTAAACCTTCAACCCTCACTGGTTGGGAAGTTATTCCGTCCACACCGCCGGTCTCTTCCGGACCCAACGAATGACATCATCGGCCCAAACTCGTGCGGCTTTGTTCCAGGGGCACGCCCCCAGACCCCCCCCTGGCCCGCGCAGAGAGATTTACCATCAACCAAATCAGTAAAAGCCCATGCTTTCTGTCTCTTTTGCTAGAAAAAAATGTGACTCCTCTGCTTGTATTTTCTGGGGGCACGCCCCCAGACCCCCTGGGCCCGCTTCGCGGGATTTGGTGGGTGAGGATGATTTAACAGTGGTCAAATCAGTAAAATCCAAAGCCTTTTGCCTCTCTTTTATGAAAAAAGAAGAAGTTGGCTGCTATGTTTGTATCTCCAGATTTTTTCTGGAACACGTCCCCAGACTCCCCGGACCGCTTCGCGGGATTTGTAGTGAGGATACAACAGTGGTTAAATCAGTTGATTCTTTTAATAGAAAACGAAGAAGATGGCTGCCCTACTTGTATACTTCCCTGTTTGTCTGTCTTTAGCTTTTCTCTGGGGGCACGCCCCCAGAACCCCTGGGTCCGCTTCGCGGATTTGAAAGGGAAAACCTCAGCTTTGTTGTTGACAGTAGGTTCACCTGAAGCGGCCGCTAAAATTTGTATAGAAGAGTCTTTAAGAACAGGTGGCGAATGCTCAAGCGTGTACAGAGGGGAACCTAACCTGCCTAACCGAACTTGGTGGCATGCCCCAGAAATTGGCCACTAAGCAAAGAAAGAAGTAGGCTTGGGAGGGACTAGAGGCCCTTTTATATGCGAGAGGCATCATAACCCTAACCGTAGGGCGAATGCAGACATTAGGGCAAGGTGTTTCTATAAATAGGATCATGCGGCTTACCATTGATATATTACCAAATTAAAATCAGAATGAAACAAAACGGGAAGCAATAGGTAGTGCACTACGGAGTCATGACAGTATTATTCTTCATGAGAAGTAAAAATCATTGGTTATCAAGTTGAATCGGGGAGAAAATATGAAGTTAAATGGGCCTCAGTCTCCGCAGAATTAAACCCAGGCCCCCAATTGCTCTTTCAGCATGTCCGGGATTCGTTCCTCCAAACACTACTACGTTTCTTTTCTAGAGGAAGAACGGCGTTTGCACGCTAAATGGTATCACGGGGTCTGGGGGACTTGTAATCAGGTGTAATGAACGCATAAAGAGCTTCTTGGGGTTAGTATACGGTATTGGAAGGGGATGGAAGGTATGGGTTGGAGGGGTTGATGACGTAAGCAAGGGTGGCGAAAAAGTATAAATAGGGGTCGATTCCCCGTGATTTTTCTTTCTTTCTTCACTGAGCAGGAATAGGCGCGCGTCTAGCTTCTCAGTGGTATCCAGGGTTATTTATTGCACACACTCACTCGCCGCAGTCCTCGGACATCCATTCAAGTGTGCGTTGTATAGTAAATAACCTCAGGTGTCATTAGATCTAGAGGCAAGCGCCGTTTCCTCAGCTCACAAGCTACAACTACCGCTACTTCTTCTCCTTCTCGTTCTCTCTTCCAGATGGCTCTCGGTAGTACCGGAATCTGCTATTATATGCACTCGCTCTCCAGAAAAGAACCAAAAGAGTTAGCTCTGCGAGGCTTCTAGTAACTAACCTCTTTTCTCTTCAAAAAACAGTACCATACCCAACACATACATTTTCTGAGAAACCAGCTTTGTTATTTCAAGCAAAGAGTCAAGTGTTAGCTCTGCGAGGCTTCAACCAATCCATTTAGCTCATTCCCAATCCCCTGCAAAGCCGACCCCCATGCCCCCAAAAAACCAGCCCAACAAGCATAATTGCTTGACCGATTACTTTCTGGGGGCCAAGCCCCCAGACCCTCGTGGTTCTGCTTCGCGGAATTGTGACTGCCTTTGACAACTAATACAAGCCAACCTGCCCTTCTTTTAGCGAAGCAGCAACTCCTCTCGTTTAGAAAACAGCCTCATACCCAAACTCGGCGAAGCTGACCAACCCCAAAAAACCACCCAACCAGCTTTTTTTTTTTTTTTTTCGGTTTATGATGTGTTGCTAGTGAGGCTTGAAGAGACGAGCCTCATACCCGAACCTCGGCGAAGCCGACCCAGGGGGTTTGGGGGCGTGCCCCCAAGACCCTTTTTTTTGGATGGTAACATGCATGGATTACTACTTTTCAGCGAGGCCTAAGCCTTTGGTGGGTCTATTAGACGCTGCGCGTTTTCTGCCCGGTTTTTTCGTCTGCGCGGAGTCTGTGGACTGGTTTCTTTGGTGGCGTTTGACTGCACGATCGAGCTCTCGTTCCCAGTACTCCTGGCGGTAGATTTCCCAGCCCTCGATTGTTTCGGGCGTGAACATGCGTGTGGACAATACAATCTTCACCAATCGACCAGGTCGATCGCTATAGCTCGGGTCCCAGCATAATCCCACGAGGCGTTCGCGCCAGCTCTTCTGCAGCTTCACGAGTTTGATGTTGAACCCTCTTAGGCCTCTGTTCGTCGAGTGGATGAACCTGGGGTACTCCACAAACGTCTTGGAGTAGAGCCCCGTGAGATAGAACAGCCCCATCGTAATCAGGCTCGTGAGGAACCCCACGCGCTGCAGAAACGAGAACAGGCCGTAGATCGACGGCCGCACAAACACCGCGTAGAAAAAGTACGCGAGCCCCGTCAGCAGACACAGGAAGAACACGACGTGCTTCCGCCGACTCAGCGACAGCTCCTTGTACTGCAGCCGCAAGCTCTCCTCCAGAATCAGCAGGTTCCTAAACACCTGCGCCGACGAGTTCGGCGGAAGCTGCTCAACCTCGTTCCGGCCCCGGCTCGGCGGCCGTGAGGCACTGCTAGATCTTCGCGACCGTCGACCCCCCCGACTCCCCGTCTGCGCATGCCCCAGAATTCGCCGCTCCTCAGCCGACTCCTCGTCCGGTATCGGCGTGCTCGTCGCACTCCGCAACGCTTCCTCCGTCATCTATTTATATTACCCCAACCACTCCTGAGCTTCTTCTCCCAACTAACAAAATCTATCCTTCATCCCATGCATCCATGCATCACCCAAAAACCCTAACCCTTACAATAACCCTAACTTAATTATATTAACTAGGCGGCTTTCTGGGGGCACGCCCCCAGACCCCCGGGGCTCGCTTCGCGAGGTTATGGGTAGCCTTCAGCGTTTCTATTCGTAGAAGTAGTGGTTTTCTGGGGGCACGCCCGCAGACCTTCGGGGATCGCTTCGCGAGGTTATGGGTAGTGTTCAATTGTTTTTGTTCGTTGAAGCCTCGCAGAGCCACGGGGGTGCAGGGTCTAACCAAGATGTTGTTTTTCTGGGGGCTAGCCCCCAGACCCCTGGGATCGCTTCGCTCGAGGTTATGGGCAGTGTTACATTTTTTTCTATTCGTTGAAGCCTCGTAGAGCCTCGGGGGTGCAGGGGGCTGGCCACCTGCCAATGCTAGCCCAGTAGTGGTTTTTCGCTGGTTATTGGCGTGGTATGGCTGTACGGGAGGACTAGTGTTAGAGAAACCAGTGGTGACGTAGAACAAAGTTGAAGATGAACCCTGATCTGGACAGTGGGGACCTTGGGCAGGTTCAAAGTATCTACAGGGTTGTTAGGGCTGCGGAAGAATGTTTCACGGGCCTTTTTCTTAGCATGGAGAGAGGGGTCCTGTTTGGATTGAATAAGGGAGCCAACTTGCCTCAAACTAGTGCTTATCTGAGAGTTCCTAAAATGAGACAGGGTTAGCTAGATTTTAAAGTGGGTGAAGAAAAATAGCCCATTTTTTGCGAGGGAAAGGGTTTATAGAGGCTCTTTGGCGGGTGGTCCTCATTGCTGGTTGAAGCACCCCCGGATGAGTCGTTTGTTTTTGGTAGCTGCAGCGTCCGTTATGTTTCGCCCGGGTTCGCCTATATATCCATCTTCTGAGCAGGAACGAACTAGGCTGTATGCTTTTCTTAGAAAAGGAGACTGGAATTAGAAGTCACTGATTGTTTCCGATGTTCGTATGCTAAAACTAGATTAGTCAGGTAGGATTGCTAGATGTTTTCCACACGGCAGCCGGAACGCAAGTGCAAGTAGCGTACACTAAAATATAGGAAATAATTGATGCATAGCGTAGTCCTCTAATCAAGCGACCAAGAAGCGGCGGCTACAGACCGATACTTTAAGACAGCCACATAAGCGAAAGAACACTCCTGAAATAGGTACAGGAATTAGGGCTACAGTACAGAGTAGTGTGAGGCAGTCGTTTCCTTTCCAAGGAAAAGCGACAAAAAGAGTTGTCTCCCAGCATCACCAACTGCGGGGCTTCAACGAATAGAAACAATAGAATACTACCCATAACCTCGAGCGAAGCGAGCCCTGGGGGTCTGGGGGCGTGCCCCCAGAAAACTACTACAGAGTTAGGTTTGCAGGGGTGCCAGCCCCCTGCACCCCCGTGGCTCTGCGAGGCTTCAACGAATCGAAACAATTTAAACGCGCAAAGAGAAGAGCTCCGGTGGAAAGCGATCTGTTTCACCGATTCATGAACCACAATATTAAGTCAACTGGGATGGTCAAAACACAGCCTTCAACTATTGCATAATGCAGTAAGTAAAGGCCAAGGATGTGTGCTCTGTCATGAGTCCGGAAAACAGGATCGCACACCTATTTTGTATATTCCGCGACAAGGAAACTCCTGAAAGACAGCGCTATGATTAGAGGCGTACAAAATCTGACGGTCATCACTGCCTCCCTATGGCTCTAATGGTTTATGGGCCCGAAACTTCAGTATCAAATCATGAGTTTCTTTCTAGCAATCTATGACATCAATCACGACTGCCATTTCAACACGGCATACAGCACCCCTAACGAAGAATATCCCATCATGCCATGCCTATTTCCAGCAAAAGCGAAAGCAAGGATTCTTTCAGTTTCGTCGAAGTTATCATCGGGCGGCTCCATAAGAATCATAGATAACAGAGCAATGGTTCTGTCAAGCACTGGATTTGTCATGGTTCGTTTCTGATTTTGGTTGCCTCAATTGTTAAAGGGTTTCTCCTCCAAGGAGCACTTTTTTCCTGTATTATTTTTTAATTGAATAATAGAATGTATAGGATAAAAAAAAAAAAAAAAAAAAAAAAAAAAAAAAAAAAAAAAAAAAAAAAAAAAAAAAAAAAAAAAAAAAAAAAAAAAAAAAAAAAAAAAAAAGCACCCCATAAACTCGAGCGAAGCGAGCCCTGGGGGGCTGGGGGCGTGCCCCCAGAAAACAATAGACGAAAGTATACACAAAGAAGGCACCGCAGGAGGCTTTATCCGCGATTATAGGACCTTCTCAGAAATAACCAATTGGCGCATTAAGAAGTGGTGGCAAATGGCTAAACGACGGACTTTTTTAGTTGACGTGAGGCGCAATTCGGAGATAAATCGATCCTGTTTTGGCAATGATGTGGGATGTCACGTGATATGTGAACGGATCGGGACTCCGATTTCCCCTGGTTTTCGGAGTTAACAACTTCTGGATCAAGTATAAATAGGCCTTGTGGTCTGCTAGCTGGTAGGAAGGGTAGAGAAGGTCAGAGCTAAGATGAAGATTGCAGCGAAAGAAGTGAATGCGGATGGATATGGCCTGATGGGATTGACCCTGTATGACAAGGTGCAGAGTGATGAGCACAAGCTGGAGGCGATGAAGACTGCGGTCGAACAGGGGGCCAATTTCTGGAACACTGGGGTGTTCTACGGTGGGGTTGGGCCAGGAATTGACCCTGAGGCCAATCTTGCACTGTTGAAGAAGTATTTTGAGAGGTATCCCGAGGACTTTGACAAGATCTGTCTTTCGGTCAAGGGAGCCGTCAACATCAGCAATTTTCAGCCGGACTCCTCCAAGGAGAACATCTGCAGAGACATGGAAATCACCTTCAAATATCTGCCCAAGAAGCAATTGGACATGTATACGATTTCTCGGGTCGATTCGAAGCTTGGAGTTGAAGCTGCTGTCCGGAATGTGTTGCCCTACATTCAGGACGGGTCTGTAAAGTCCTACTGTCTCTCAGAAGCCGGCTCCGAGTCGATTCGAAAGGCTCACGCCATCTACCCGGTGGCTGCGGTTGAGGTCGAATTCTCTCTGTTTGCATTGGACGTCGTTGATGCCGGTGTGTTCAAGACCTGCGCCGAGCTTGGAATCCCCGTGATTGCCTACGCGCCCCTAGGCCAGGGCATGTTGACCGGAAAGGTCGACTCAAACTCGTTGCCAGAGAATGATATCAGAAAAAACTGGGACCGCTTTCAAACCGAGGTCTATGAGAAGAACAAGGGTCTTGTAGACCTCATCTCACAGATAGCCACCAAAAACTCGGTAACCAACGCCCAGGTGGCCCTTCAATGGGTCCGTGCTCAATCATCTAAGAATAAGGACTATCCGGAAATCATCATCCTCCCCGGCTCCTCCAACGCCGCTAGAGTGAAGGAAAACTTCACTCACATCTCTCTTCCGGACGAAGACATCAAACAGCTGGATGACTTTGTCACATCCTTCAAACGCGCAGGTGGCCGTTACAACGCTCACGCTGACGCCAATCTTCTACAGTGATCTAATTAGTTTAAATATTGAGGTAATACTTGTAACTTGTCGGTCTTCCGGAGTATTTAGTTAAACTGTGGCATAATGTCCCTTTTTCCAGGAAAAGAAGCAAGAAGCCTTGTTCTACTTCGCAGAAGGACAGCCTGCTCCAAACTTCGGCAAAGCCGACCCAAACCTGCCGTATAAAAGCCATTAAACCTGGCCGAGAGTTTACAAACGCTTTTGCAGCTCTTTCCAGGCCCCCTGCACCCCCGTGGCTCTGCGAGCCTTCAACGAATAAAAGAAGAAAGCACAACCCATAATCTCGAGCAAAGCGAGCCCAGGGGGTCTGGGGGCGTGCCCCCAGGAAACAGCACCTGGGTTAGGTTTGCAGGGGGCCAGCCCCCTGCACCCCCGTGGCTCTGCGAGGCTTCAACGAATAGAAAGAATAGAATACTGCCCATAACCTCGAGCGAAGCGAGTCCTGGGGTCCGGGGGCGTGCCCCCAGAAAACAACCTTGGGTTAGGTGTTGCAGGGGGCCAGCCCCCTGCACCCCCGTGGCTCTGCGAGGCTTCGACGAATAGAAGGTTCGAGCACTACCCAAACCTCAGCGAAGTCGACCTAGGAGACTTTCAAGTGTAAAGTTTAGATTAAACTATGTATTTACCACTCAGCAGTTCTGAGTTCGGTTGCAGCAGCGACACCTGCTAGTTGGCCTTGTTGGTTTGCGACCGCGAGGGAGCGCATGCGAGTAGTAGCGTCACCAGCAGCCAGAACGCCGCTGACGTTGGTTTGTTGGAATTGAGACACTTCAATGAGGTTAAGATCATTTAACGCCACGCCGAGCGACTTGATAATGTCGAGGTTGTTGAGTTCATATGGCGGATGCGTATACATGACTTCAACGTTCTCCGTGCTCGCGTCTTCAAACTCGACTTGGGTTAATTGGCCGTCTTCGCCGTGGAGTTTGGTGACCTTTTTGTCGATGATGTTCACGTTGGGGCGTTTGGAGAAGAAGGCCTTGTGGTCTTCGGTGAGATCCTTGTTCCAGCCGCCGTTCGTTAGAATTGTGAGCTTTGAGGCCAGATTCACGACGATGGGTGCAACGTGATGGACCATGTCGGGGTCATTCAGCAATAGGGCAGTCTTTTTGTCCTTGTTTTCCAGTCCGTGGCAGTAGGGGCAGTGAATGACAGATTTTCCCCAGAATTTTTCCAGGTTCTCAATGCCTGCGTCGGCTACTTTGTCTTTGATTCCGCTGCAGAAAATGACCTTCTTGGATTCAACCGGAGTAGAGTCTCCAATAAACACCTTGAACAGTCCATTTTCTTCCTTCTTCACATCTTGAACGACCCCGTCCCGAAACGTCACATAGTCCTTATACCCTTCCTCAAGCTGAGTACGGGCATTAGAAACAAATGAGGCCGGGGAAACGCCGTCATAGCCGAGAAAATTGTGGGATTCTGATGCATATCGATTACAGGGCTTTCCACTATCCACAACCAACGTGTTGACCATCACTCTGGCCAAGGCAAGCGCACTGGAAATACCGCTGGTGCTGCCACCAATCACAACCACGTCAAACACACCCATCTCTTTTTTACTGCTGAAATTTGATGTGCACTGATCAACACCCGGCCGGAGTTGAGTCTATTTATATTCACCCCGAATCGCGGAGTTCGCGGAGTTGTGAGCCGCACATCGGACCCACACCTTGGTGGGTCTGGAGTCAGGGCCCGAGAACGGTACATACGTGGGTCGCCAAACGCAGCTGAAGAACAGAAAATCAGATTAATATTACCATAGCTTCTGCTACAAGGACAGCCAGATATACCATTGACCGATCTACAACCGTACGTTGGGCCTGTGACGCTAATCCCCGATAACACTTCCCCCCTGAGAATCCCTTCGGCCCGGGCCGGTCGGAAAATTAACTCAGGGGTATGATCTGAGCACATTCTCCGAAATAGATGAGCATATTTAGCCAATTGTTCAGTTAATTTATAAGCCAATACAGTCCAGACCCACTCTAGCCCGCTGATAAACAATTACCTCAACGCGGCTATTTTTGGGGACAAGTCTGATAACCTTCTACGACGGCCTCGCCGAAGATTGAGATAAATTGATCTTTTGCAAAGCAGAGCTAACACCCTTTGCTTCTTTTATCGGAAACGAAAAGTCACATTAAAGAAATTACAAGAATTTCCACTAGGGTTATTGGATTCTTGGGGGCACGCCCCCAAACCCCCAGGGTCGGCTTCGCCGATATTTGGGTCTAGCATTTTCTCCTGTAAAGCAGAGCTAACGCCCTTTGCTTCTTTTACCGGAAATAAAAGGTTCCACTAAAGAAATTGCGAGAATACCACTAGGGCGGTTGGATTCTTGGGGGCACGCCCCCAAACCCCCAGGGTCGGCTTCGCCAATACTTGGGCCTAGCATTCTCTTCTGCAAAGCAGGCTACGCTTTTTGTTTCTATTTCTGGAAAAAGAAGATAGCTACACAACTATTGTGTGAAGTACACACTTCCTCCATACTTTTTTTTTGGAGAGAGGAATAGCTAGGTATACTGAAATTGACACACGGCTAATGAACCTATATAACGCTCAGCCCTACCCAGCCGAATTTAATACAGGGTTTACCCCATAACTCAGAAAAGGCTACCGTAATAGTGCTGGTTATGTTGAGAACTATTGCTAGGATCTATTTGCAGTAGTTCGCAACATGCATAAATGTGTTTATGAGTTGATGGGGTCGGGTGTGGGTCTCCGCGAAGCGGAAGGGTGCTTCACTAACCGTAATATATAGCTATTGTTCCAAGTAAATGGTGTCTGGACAATATAACACTAGCTGTAAATTTGAACAACCGCCTCTTCAATTGTAATTAGCTATGTCTATGTATCATTGTTGACGGAAACCATATAATTCTGACACATGTGCAACTCCAAGCGGATAAACGGCGTCACCGAACTTCTCCACATGGGACCTCAGCCGCTTGAAGCCCCATGGACATGGTTGATCTGAGTATATAACGGATAAGTGGCTCAAGTTAAGTATTTTAGTGGGTCCAACTTTCATGCACTTCTTAGGTGTATCTGAACCCGAGCGCAGTGGTTGATTGCTATGCATGTCAGCCGAAATCGGGACTCATTTCTTTCTCTCTATTCGAATGAATCCTCG
The DNA here is from genome assembly GCA_030573635.1 of Blastobotrys ciferrii. Lineage (NCBI taxonomy): Eukaryota > Fungi > Ascomycota > Dipodascomycetes > Dipodascales > Trichomonascaceae > Blastobotrys > Blastobotrys ciferrii. The sequence continues at coordinate 66,072 of JAJMDO010000005.1, read as the reverse complement.
CAGAACCACGGGGGTGCAGGGTCTAACCAAGATGTTGTTTTTCTGGGGGCTAGCCCCCAGACCCCTGGGCTCGCTTCGCTCGAGGTTATGGGCAGTGTTACATTTTTTTCTATTCGTTGAAGCCTCGCAGGGCCACGGGGGTGCAGGGGGCTGGCCCCCTGCAAACCTAACCCAGTAGTGGTTTTCTGGGGGCTAGCCCCCAGACCACCAGGGCTCGCTTCGCTCGAGGTTATGAGTACTATTCTATTCTTTCTATTCGTTGAAGCCTCGCAGAGCCACGGGGGTGCAGGGGGCTGGCCCCCTGCAAACCTAACCCAGAAATTGTTTTTTCTGGGGGCACGCCCCCAGACCCCCAGGGCTCGCTTCGCTCGAGGTTATGGGTAGTGTTACATTTTTTTTCTATTCGTTGAAGCCTCGCAGAGCCACAGGGGTGCAGGGGGCTGGATCCACTGGGTCTGGAGCTGGCTCAGAGAAACAGCCTATATATCGGAGGTAATCCGGGTTCGGACCCTTCCGAAGGCATCGGGATAATCCCTAGGGTGGACCCCTCCGAAGACAACGGGGTAATCCCCAGGGTGGGGTAGAGAATATATAAAGCTGTGGAGCCTCCAACCTTAACGCTGAAAGCGGTTTAGTATATTATGCCATATAAAAGAAGCGTATCCGTTGTTGGATGTCATGCTGAAGGGGAGGTTGGAGATGTCATTGTGGGGGGCGTGTTAGATGTTCCTGGTAAGACCATGTACGAAAAAATGAAGCACTTTTTGGAGAATAAAGATGAGCTCCGGAACATGCTTCTGAATGAACCTCGAGGGAGATCTTCGATGAACACAAATCTCGTCCTACCACCATGTGACCCTCGAGCGGACGCTGGCTTTCTAATCATGGAGAGCGATGAATATGCGCCTATGTCGGGGTCCAACACTATCTGTACTTCTACGGTTCTGCTTGAAACTGGCATGATTCCAATGAAGGAGCCGGTGACAAAGTTCAGTTTGGACACAGCTGCTGGACTAGTTGATGTGACTGCCGAATGTAAGGACGGGAAATGCGAATACGTTCAGCTCGACAATGTTCCCGCATTTGTCTTTAAACTGGACTATCCAGTAGAAGTTCCAGGACTTGGAACTGTCAGGCTAGATATTGCATGGGGCGGAATGATGTATGCCTTTGTCGATGCCAGTTCCGTCGGGCTGACAATAGAAAATGGCAATGGTCGAGAGCTTATTGAATACGGTGAACGGATCAAAGCTGCAGTTAGAAACGTATACACACCGGTTCACCCGGAAAACCCCGAAATCGGGCCCATCAGTAACGTAGTTTTCACTGATCCATTGTACACCTGTTCTCGAGGGAAGACAGCCAAAAACGCAACTGTTGTCTCCCCTGGACGGTTCGATAGAAGTCCATGCGGAACAGGAACATCCGCTCGTCTCGCCGTTTTGCATTCCCGAGGGGAACTCGCAGTTAATGAACCCTTCATCCACACCAGTATCATCGACACCGAATTTGTCAGTCACATTAGTGGCACTACAAAGGTGGGCAATTACGATGCCGTTATTCCGACAATCAAAGGTCGCGCTTGGATCACCAGCCACAAAACTGTTGTTCTGGACTCGTCCGACCCTTATCCTGAAGGATTCAGAGTAGGCGATCAATGGCATGTGTCAAAATAGACATACAACGAACTGGTAATTAGGTTCTTGTTGCAGAGAAACTCTCCAGACTCCAGGGCTCACTTCGCAGGATTTGTTGGATGATCTTCTGTTTCTTACGCATAGTTTTTCATTTGATTAAATTAGAGTGTAAGTGAACAAACAGATACAGGACTAGATTGATCCTTTGAAAAACGCTCCCAGATACCCAGGGCTCATTTCTTGGGACTGCTTGGCTATATCCGGTTTTTAAAGTGTGTTTAAGCCTTTAGTTTATTCATCTTACGAATAATTCAAGTATGAGCAAATGAAATGAACCCCTTACGCTCATTTTTCTATCAAAACTTTTTTCTATCAAAAATGAGCCAAAACTATGCACACCCTTTTATTACCAGAAGGAAACAACAACCCCAAACTCGGCGACGCCGACCCAGGGGGTCTGGGGGCTTGCCCCCAGAAAAACTAATTGTTTCAATTAAAGCCAATGTTGACAGCCCGCTTGGAATTTATTTGTTCGAGGGAGGAGATCTGGGGTCTGGGGTCTGGGGCCCCGAGGGTTGCTTGATTACGTAAGCTGGGAATTTAGGTTTCGAATATTGGGGAAGGTAGATATTATGGATTCTTTGTTCGGACCATGGAGAGTCGAGAAATTGAGGATTTTTTTGAATCCCAGGATCAATTGGCGGGTTCTGAGGATGAGGAGAGCGTGGCTAAACGGACGCGGAGCCATGATGAAGGAGGTGAGCGCAAGAAGCAAAAGACCCGTAGGGTTTTGGATGGATTCCGGTTCTTGCTAATACCAAAGAAGCGCAACAAAATGACCGAGACCAGGGTCAAGGCATTTAAGAATCATGGAGCAGTGGTTTGTGACAAGCTTGAAGATCGTGTTACACATATTCTCGTGGGGAAGAATTGGACCAAACGAGACGTGCTGAATAATCTCAAGATAGACGAATTGCCGTCTACCGTGAAGGTTATTAGAGACAATTTTCCATCCGACTGTATTGAAAAAGCCAGAACTTTGGATGATAATGATAGCTACTATGTTGTGGAAGAGAGTAGAGCAAACGACTCCTTCAAGGAGCGTGAAAGGCTGAAAAAGGAGGCCGAAGCAAAAGAAAAAGACAGCGACAAAACCTCACCTCCTTCTGATAAGCAACAACACGAAAAGAACGAGAATGATTCAGAGTCTGTGCCACAAAAAGCCTCTAAAGCGGACGATCCAGAAAGTCTCTTTGAACGGGCAGTTGAGGCTAATCGACTTCATCAGGAGGCCGAACAGTATATATCAGATGACGAGGAGGAGGAAGTCAACGGCCACGGAAGGAAGAAGAAGGGCGATTGGAGTAGCAACTACATGTGTATGAAGACAAGCCTCTATCCTGCAGCTCAGGACATTAAAAATCCAAATGCACGGGTGATTAGACTACTGTCTCTAATGTTGGAACATTATCAAAACACAAAGGACGAATGGCGAGCACAAGGGTATAGGAAGGCAATTGCCACACTGAGACGGCAGGATCGACCTATTACAACGGCAAAGGAGGCTAAAAAGCTTCCTGGGATTGGTGAACGGCTTTCGCAAAAGATTGAAGAAATCTCCACTACAGGTCATTTACAGAGGCTGGAAGAAGCAGAAAGCGATCCAATGACTAAGACACTTGAACTTTTGATCAAAATCCATGGAGTTGGGCCAAAGACAGCCAAGAAATGGTACACGGATGGGGTAAGAACTTTGGACGATGCGAAGGAACGGCCTGACCTCACAAGCTCACAAAAGATTGGAATTGAACATTATGACGACTTCAATGAGCGCATGCCTCGAAGTGTGGTCGAAAAACATTATACGGTTGTTAAAGAGGCACTACAGAAGTTTGACACGGCTGCAGAAGCCATCCCCATGGGCTCCTTCCGTCGAGGCCAGGCAGATTGTGGTGATATCGACATTATCATCACCAAAAAACATGCAGCTCTAAATGACCTTACGCCGCTTCTTCACAAACTAATCAAACACCTTGAATCCATAGGGTTCATCGTCTGTTCTCTTTCCGGACCCCATCAAGAAGGTTCAAAATGGTATGGAGCCTCCGTAATTCCTGGAGACCCAAAATGGCGTCGCTTGGACTTCCTTCTCGTACCATGGAAAGAACGAGGAGCCGCACTTATTTATTACACCGGCAACGACTTATTCAATCGCAGTATACGCACTGTCGCCCAACACAAGGGCTATCAACTCAATCAAAAAGGACTCTACAAACGACCATCTGGATCCAAAGCTGTTAAAGCAAAGGAAGATGAGAACCTTTCTGAAAAAGACCTTGTTGAAGCCGCAGACGAGGAACGCATCTTTGAAATTCTAGGCGTCCAATATCGTGCACCCACTGAAAGAAACCCTTAATTTATTATTTACTAATGATAACTTTTCTTTATGGCAGAAAAACCAGACTCCCTGGCTCCGCTTGCGGGTTGCGGATACTCTGATATTGTTAAAGAAAACCCAGTTGAGCTTATCAGAGAGCACTAGTATGCGTAAACAATCCCGGTCTGGGAATCGACTCCAGAAAAAACCCCTCTTGTGGATATTTCTTCTTTTCCAGAAAAGAAGCAAAAGCGTTTGTGTCACGAAATTGAACTCATCAGAAAGCTAGCCGACAACCCCGTGCAGCCTCGCAGAGCCACGGGGGTCTGGGGGCTGGCCCCAGAGAAAGTAATTATAAGAAGCAGAATTTGTGTGGATCGCTTACAGAGTTATGGAGTCTAACAAAAGGTCATTGGAGCCACCTGAGAGGGTTATGTAATTTGCGCCCTTGCCAAGTGACAGAGAAAAGTCGGTAGAAGCAAATTCGTTGGCCGTGTTTTTCAGAGTGAAGTTTGTGGAAGAGAGGTTATCGTTGGCACTAGCGACGACAAACGTATCCTGTCCGGAGTTCTTATAGGATAGGGAAATGGATTTTGAGCCGTCGGATTTGGAAATGACCCCACCGATTTCAAGGTTCAAGTCTCCTGAAGGGTTGACAGAGTAACCAATCTCGTTGTTGGACTCGACAACTTTACATCCATTTGTGATCCCATCCACAGCGTAGTAGGTTGGACCATTGTTGGGTTCAACCCACACTTGAACTTCACTCAAAGAGATGCCATAGCCCTCTTTATGGTGTAGAGTGATCGAAATAGTCTTCGTCTCAACTTCTTCTGCGAGTTCAATGGTGTTGAAATCGTTCGGAGCGCAGGAAAAGCCTTTGTGAGAAATGGCCCCGCTATCGGTGGACACAGAAATGGACTCAGGGCAGGATACCTTGCGGTCTTCATCTGTAAAGATGGCAAGGGTGATTGAATCCAATTTTCTCGGACGAGCAAAGGTGACGTTCAATAGATCTGACTGAGAAGTGCTATGGGATTCCCATCGGTTAAAGGGGATGTTATCAAAGAGGACAAGTCCGTCGTTAACCATCAAAAGTGTGCCGTTGTCGCTGGAGTAGTTTGTAGAAACAGCTGGATATCCTTGTCCCATTTGAGGATTGCGGGCAATGTTCACTTTGGTAGACGTATTACTATTCTGGCCTTTGGGCAAGTCAATATTAATCGGATCGAACACAGAGTTTTGGTTATGAATCAACTCGCCGTCTGAATAAATGGAAAGTCCCTTCTTTTCATTGTACCTGGTACCATCCTTGTCATACAAGAGCGTGAGTAAGTGACCATGGTAGGGGAGGTTTTCCACTGCAAAATAGGTCCAGTTGTCGGGGACAATAGGCTCTATGCTCAGTTTGTCCTCAAAGGTTGGGATGATTCCAAAAAGGCCAGACAAGGTATTGTCATTGTAAGTTGAATGAAGATAATGCTCGGAATGGTTGAAAGAGTCTCCAGACCATGCGTCTCTTACAGGATAATGAGCTTCGGCGATGTATGGGGCTCCATCCCTGTGCTGGGTTTTGGCATATATCCTCAGAAGATCGAGATACTGGTCGCTGGTAACTTTGCTCTTACCAGTATGGTACATGGCCGCCAATGAGCTCAAGGTATGACCGGTGGAGAATGGCCACGATTGACCGTTCCAGTAGCAGCAGTAGTCATCAGGTTTTTCCGCATGGTAGTACTGGTTCCTTGTCTCGATTGTGGGTGGACCAAACTCCGTGTTGAATCCCTCCGGATCATACAACTGGTCAATAGTAGGGTCCATGTATTCAGGTTCAAGCCCGATTCCAAATCTGAAGGGATAGAACCCCACCTCCTCTCTACCAGAAATAGGTTCGAGATTGGGGTTCTCTGGTGTTATCACGTCCACAAAAAACTTCTGTTCAGGGTCCCACAGATGGTCCATGATTGCCTTTTCCAGGTCATCAGCAATCGAGGTATAGTTGTCACTCGTTTCACTCTCGCCAGCCAAGTCGGCAACAGTAGCAATAGCCCTGGCATTGGCCACCATATAAGCGTTCAAGCTGGGACGATATGTCAAGGGCCCCGTGGCTAGGTCATCTTCGTCTCCCCAAACATAACTCGGAAGGCTGTACTCCTGAGCATCATAGAACGGGGTGAAATAATAAAGCCCAGCATTCTCGTCATAGGAACCCTTCCATTTCTCAAATACATGCTTCATTCCCTCAAGTTGCTCAACCAAGAAATCAGTATCACCAGTAACCTCTGCATGGCTCAGGCCACTCTTCAAGATCCAATGAGTGTACTGGTTCGAATTTCCACCACCCCGAGTCCATAGCCGGAAAAAGTCCTCGACTGGTCCAGGATCTCTAAGCCACCTACCTTCATAAATCTGATGACCTGCAGCATCAGATAGCCCTCCTAACTTGGATTCGTACCCAATTGGAACGGTAAACTCTGTCATCACATACCCATGACCAGGATAACCATACCTCAAATGTCGTTGAGTGACAGACCACCTATAATAATAAACAGATTGTAAGACCTCATCAGGGATATCAATGAAAGGGATCTGTTCTTTCAACCAACTTTTCGCACCATATCCTTCAATCGGTTTGTCATGATCCAAAAACGTCGTCCCATCCCCAATGGCACTTGTTATGAAGAACACAATACCAGCAATTGACTTAAAATTCACCATTTTCGTTCCTACCCCAGATATTCCCTTAGCTGACACTCATTTATATACCTCAGTTACCCCACTATCTATTCATCCGTCCCGTGTAGTCTCCAGATTCAATATTTTTTTCAATATATCCGAGCATATCTTCGATTACCACCTCTATTGCTCGCGGTGGCGGTTTCTGGGGGCACGCCCCCAGACCCCCGTGGCTCTGCGAGGCTGCTTGGGGTTGTACCCAGTTTCCGACAGAACGAGATAGATAGTTTTCGTTTTCCCAGAAAGCGAAGAGCGTTAACATAGAAAAGGGCTTTTGCCGATCATAATCACCCTGGGTTTTCTGTCAAAGCCCATGCATATGGGCGGTAGAGGAGTGGAAGAAGCTGTGCACATGCAAAGTCTTGAGGTAACCTCAATGACGAGCTCACTGGAGCTTTGGGAGCTTATCTCAGTGATATTTCGCTCCTGAAGATACCAAAATACGGAGCACGTACACGTAGATTTTTACCCTATCCTTAGTGCACAATGACGGAAAATGTTCCGTCTCCGCCATCGGACATATCGGAATTATAGTCCCTGGCGCATACATACATGCATGCGGCTCAATCTACCATGTGCGTGACATCATACCTAATTCTTAGAAACAGCCTTTGAGTGTGGTCCTTGAATCAATTTTTTCTGAGCCCATTTAGACTCTTCTTAGAAAAAAAAACCAAAAGCATTGTCTTTTCTGCAGACTTTCGCACAGTGGAGCCTAGTGTATTTCTGGGGGCACGCCCCCAGACCCCCTGGGCTCGCTCCGCTCGAGGCTACGGGTGTATATTCTATGTTATAAGCAAACTAGTTCAATCTTCGAACAGGACATGCCATGGTAGGGAGATGGTTTAAAGAACGAGGAATCCAGAGAGATGAAGGTTGCACCTGCAATTGTGAAGAGGTCGAAACTATCCAGCATATTATCCAGCAATGTCCCAAGAGGGCACAAGAAAGAAACTAAAGAAAGTGTCCCCGAACCTTGAGCTGCGAATTTTATTGAATACCAAGATAGGCCTCCAAGCAATGGCGGAGTTCATCGCTACTGAACGAAAACATGACACAGCGAAGCTCGAAATGCGCCAAATCAATCAATCTAGTAGCAAGCAGTTGGAAGCAACCCAGGCTACATCACGGCAGGCTGATTCTACTGAATCCGGGTCTGACTGAATCGCTAAAGCGGAGGTGATGAGTGGTTGCAAAGAGACAAACAAGTGCAAAAGCACAAGAAATGGAAAGAACAATTAGAAATAAAATTATGTTGGAACAAGAGTCTGGCATGGTCTTCGTGACTTAATCCGGGTTTAACTTCGAGTGGGTGCTCCTGGCGACTCTATAATAAACTGATTAAATGTCAAATGTACAGAACACTGCCCATAACTTCGAGCGAAGCGAGCTCCGGGGGTCTGGGGGCGTGCCCCCAGAAAAACCATTACTGGGGTTATGTTTGCAGGGGGCCAGCCCCCTGCACCCCCGTGGCTCTGCGAAGCTTCAACGAATAGACCCTTACCCATAACTTCAGGCGAAGCGAGCCCTGGGGGTCTGGGGGCGTGCCCCCAGGGAACCACTCCGATTTTGCATTAGGATTTGCGGATCTGCCCTGCTTTGGTTATGCGTAGTTAGTGGAGACCGGGATTTTGCGGGGAGCTGCACGAGAAATACCGGAGAGCACGATAATGAGTAGTAATCGGCAGGGGGAGCCGGGCATACCAATTATCGTGCATGAGTATCACGCTGACTTCTTCCATCCATTGAAGATGCCTTTTGCAGGGCCTGTACCCCTAGTTCACACGCCCAAACGCCAGGGCTCGCAGCGAATTCTGATTCGTCAATGGGCCCTGATACAATGCCCTCCTCTCTTCCAATCAATGGCCAGCTTCTTTCTTGCGCGCGTCGCGCGTGCATTGAAAATGATGAGCATCGGGTCGTGCATGCATGCAACCCGACAGAATGTCGCAGAACGTTTGTTCTCGTCAGCGAGGCACGGCGACGAATGAACCAGGATTAACGAGCAATTGAAGCAGAGTCGCCAGTGTCAAATGTGGCCAAAATATGGGCTGCTCAGGGCTCTAGTCGGGATAGTCTGGAAATAGAGTGGTGGTGGTGTGATAATTGACAGGTGGTGGGTGGGTCGGTCCTTCGCACGGCTTTCTTTGTTGTTGGGTTTTTGCTCAGGGCCCGTCGGATATATATATAGCGGGCATCTCCCACCTCATCAAAACCACAACATTCGCTCTCGCATAGTCACCACACAATTAGCAAGAATGTCTCTCCAAAACAAGCTCTCCCTCAAGGACCTCTCTCTCAAGGACAAGAAGGTCTTTATCAGAGTCGGTAAGTTCCATTCCCCCTCAATCCCTTATTTTTCAATCCATCCCAGGCAGCAAGTTTGCTTTTCGTCGAGCAACATAAACCCATAGCTTATTCTTAGCCCACAGTTGCTCTTCTGTTTTAGACGACAAACAAAAGCACTGGCTAAGCGATAATTTCTGAGCAATTGTGGTTCTATGGTATGGCTTCGGCTAGTTGTTGGGTTATGTTTGTTCTTTTCAAGAAAAGAACCAAAAGCATTTGTTCCGCTTCGCGGAAGGTTATTTGTTGAACAATTGCTGTTTTAAGCTGCGGCTTCGCTTCTCGGAAGGATAGTTGTTGGGTTGTGTTATTTTGTTCTTTTCAAGAAAAGAACCAAAAGCATTTGTTCCGCTTCGCGGAAGGCTATTTGTTGAACAATTGCTGTTGTAAGCTATGGATCCGCTTCTCAGGAGGATAGTTGTTGGGATGTTTTTGTTCTTTTCAAGAAAAGAACCAAAAGCATTTGTTCCGCTTCGCGGAAGGTTATTTGTTGAACAATTGTTGCTTTAGATGGTTGGTCTTCTTCGTGGAAAGGTAGTTGAGGTACGTTTGTTCTGTTCAAGAGAGGGGCTAAAGCATTTTTTCTGCGAAGCAGAAGGTTATTGAACAGTCGTTTTTCTTTGTGATGATCCTCCTAGTGGAAGGCTAATTGCTGGATTATGTTTGTGTTAGAGAAAGTTGAAAGATTATTACCAATACTTGGCGATTGCTTTGATGAGACTGTTTTATTTGAAGAGGCAGAGACAGAGCATTGATTATCCTTCGTTAAAGCTAAATGACAATGCAAATTTGGGTGTTTCTGTCAACTGATGGCTCAGAAAGGCACAGTGTCGCAATTACAATTGTTTACAGCTCTAAATTAAGCATTCAAGCACCTTCATTCCTTCCATGAACTGACATATCAAAGGAGGCATGATGCAATTAGCGAACCAAACTCACTTTTCTGGCTTTAATTTGTTTTGCAAGAAAGCTCCTTTCGATGAGCTAACAAGAAATGTTCTCAATAACCTCTTCCTCTACCATTGCCCTGTACCTACCTTGTGGATGAAAAGCTTCCCCTCGTTGAATCAATTGACCCAAACCTTCACCAGAATATCCATCATCCAAACCACCCGCGAAGCGAAACGACGCCCCCAGAAAACAACGACTGGGTTAGGTTTGCAGGGGGCCAGCCCCCTGCACCCCCGTGGCTCTGCTAGGCTTCAACGAATAGAAAGAAGGAACCACAACCCATAACCTCGAGCGAAGCGAGCCCAAAAACAACATCTGGGTTAGATTTGCAGGGGGCGTTAGATTTGCAGGGGGCTCGCCCCCTGCACCCCCGTGGCTCTGCGAGGCTACATAGAATGGACCCATAGCCTCGAGCGAAGCGAGCCCTGGGGGTCTGGGGGCGTGCCCCCAGAAAACTACACCTGGGTTAGATTTGCAGGTGGCTCTGCGAGGCTACATAGAATGGACCCATAGCCTCGAGCGAAGCGAGCCCAAGGGGGGGTCTGGGGGCGTGCCCCCAGGAAACACCCACTTTCTGAGAACAAGGGATTGGAAGATTGGCTATAGAAGCTAACGATTGTGTAGATTTCAACGTTCCACTTGACGGCAAGACCATCACCAACAACCAGCGAATTGTCGCTGCGCTTCCATCGATTAAGTATGTCAAGGAGCAGGGCGCCAAGGCGATTGTTTTGGCCTCGCACTTGGGTCGACCAAACGGCGAGAAGGTCGACAAGTACTCGTTGGCCCCTGTTGCCGACGAGCTTAAGAAGCTGCTCAACACTGACGTGACCTTCCTTCCAGACTGTGTTGGCAAGGAGACCGAGGATTACGTCAGCAAGGCTACTGGCGGTGAGATCATTTTGCTCGAGAACCTCCGATTCCACATCGAGGAGGAGGGCTCGGCCAAGAAGGACGGCCAGAAGGTTAAGGCCGATGCCGACAAGGTCAAGGAGTTCAGAGCTTCGTTGACCAAGCTTGCCGACGTCTACGTTAACGATGCCTTCGGCACCGCCCACAGAGCCCACTCCTCTATGGTTGGTCTGGACGTGCCAGAGCGTGCAGCTGGTTTCTTGATGTCCAAGGAGCTCGTGTACTTCGCCAAGGCGTTGGAGCATCCTGACAGACCCTTCCTTGCGATCCTGGGTGGAGCCAAGGTCTCTGACAAGATCCAGCTCATCGACAACCTGCTCTCCAAGGTCAACATGCTCATCATCGGTGGCGGCATGGCCTTCACCTTCAAGAAGGTTGTTGAAGGCGTCGAGATCGGTAACTCTCTCTTCGACGAGGAGGGAGCCAAGATCGTCAAGGGTCTTGTGGAGAAGGCCAAGGCTAACAACGTTGAGCTTGTCTTCCCAGTTGATTACGTAACTGCTGACAAATTCGACAAGAACGCTAACGTCGGGTCGGCCACCGACGCCGAGGGTATCCCCGCCGGCTGGCAGGGCCTGGACTGCGGCCCCAAGTCCATCGAGCTCTACAAGGCCGCCATCTCCAAGGCCAAGACCATCGTTTGGAACGGTCCTCCAGGTGTCTTCGAGTTTGAGAAGTTCGCCAACGGCACCAAGGAGACCCTCTCTGCCGTTGTCTCCGCCTGCGCCGCAGGCTCCACCGTCATCATCGGTGGCGGCGACACCGCCACTGTGGCTAAGAACTTCGACGCCGAGGACAAGGTCAGCCACGTTTCCACCGGTGGCGGCGCCTCCCTCGAGCTCCTCGAGGGCAAGGAACTCCCAGGTGTTACCGCCCTCTCCGAAAAGAAATAAGTTTCATATCCCTCTCTTGTACATGAAATACTATAATAACTTGTGTGAAATCGCGTGGTTGGTTAATCGTAACCGCAACTTGTTTTCTGGGGGCATGCCCCCAGACCCCCTGGGCTCGCTTCGCGAGGTTATGGGTAGTGATCTTTTCTTTCTATTCGTTGAAGCCTCGCAGAGCTACGGGGGTGCGGGGGGCTAGCCCCCTGCAAAACCCTAACCCAGGTCTCGATTTCTGGGGGCAGGCCCCCGGGCCCCCTGGGCTCGCTTCGCTCGAGTTATGGGTAGTGACCCTTTTTATACCAAGTCAATCAATCTAGTGGCAGGCAGTTGGAAGCAACCCAGGCTACATCACGGTAGGCTGATTCTTCTGAATCCGGGTCTGACTGAGTAGCTAAAGCGGAGATGATGAGTGGAATCAGGGACAAACAAGTGCAAAAGCAGATGAAATGGAAAGAGCAATAAGAAGTAATTTTATGTATTGGATCAAGAGTCTGACATGGTCTTTGTAACTTATTCCAGGTTTAACTCCGAGTGGGTGCGCCTGGTGAATCTATAATAAACTGATTAAATGTAAAATGTAAAATGTGAAATGATCCTTTTTCTGTTCGCAGAAGCCTGTCAACTAACCTAGACTAATTGTGGAGGCATGCCCCAAGATCTGCTAAGCTCGCTTCGCTTGAGGTTATGGGCAGCAGCTATTCTTCCCATTCGTAGAAGCCATGGGGAGCCCCCTGCACCCCCGTGGCTCTGTGAGGCTTCATACCCCTAACCTCAAGCGAAGCGAGTTTTGAACCAACGCCTACTCCACGAATCTAAGACTTCATAGAGATAACGCTTTTGCTTTTGCTTGTTTTTTTTTTTTTTTTTTTTTTTTTTTTTTTTTTTTTTTTTTTTTTTTTTTTTTTTTTTTTTTTTTTTTTTTTTTTTT